>JAODAL010008234.1:0-119322 GCA_025379985.1 Phyllomedusa bahiana | reverse complement strand
TGTCACTCCGCCTAGATACTGAAACCCAAACCTTCTCAGGGGCCTCCAGCTAGCCCCCTCGCTCCCCCCCAATCCACCCTTAAACTCTGCGCCCTTTTTATCCCCTCCCCTCGTACTCCTTGCCTCCCCCCTCCAATCCTTCACGGCTTCCCATTGCCCACAAATTCTTTAGCTACAAACCATGCCTACAAGGGCTCCCCTGACCTTTTTCCCTCCAACATCTCTGCCCAATTTCCAAATTCTCCCCCCCCCCACTTCCCGCTCCTCAAGACTTTCTTTTTTGTTTCCCCCTTATTACTCCTCACCACCGTCCTCCAAGACTTTCCCGGCTTCCCCACACCTGGAACTCCCTGCCCCCAACACATAAAGACTTCCGCCACTTTCACCGCTTCAAAAGCAACCTAAAAAATTTTTTCCGGCTTGCCTATACCTTCACTAAACTTGTCACTACTTCCTCCACAACACTCCCCACCTCCCGCTCTTTCCCCTCCTTGTAGATTGTAAGCCCTCCGGGGGGGGTCTTCTCCCTCTTCGTCCAATTTTCATTACCCTTATCACGTACTCGTTTGACTTTTTAATGTATGTAACCCCCTGAATGTACAGCGCCCTGGAATCAATGGCGCTTTAAAAAAAATAAAAATAAAATAAAAAGGTTACAGCCGGTTAAGACGGTTTCAAATCCAAAACCTCTTAAAACCCCACTGAAACTTTATAGGGACCCAGAATCATGGGGTTTTGTAGCACAGGGGTAGGCTCGAGAGGAGGGGTTAATTGGGGGCATCCCCCATAAGTGGTCCCTGGAAGCCCAAATCTACTATGGTTTTCCAGGGGGGCTTTAGAGTGAAAAGAGGGGGAGACCAAAATATCCCTAAATCAAACCACCTCTCTCCCAAAAACCCATGACTGTATTCCGCGTCTCTGAATTAAAAAGGGGCATGATGTCAAACAAAAACCACTAAAAACTGAACTTCTGTCATCCCCCCATTACTCACCGCCTCACCCGCTATTTTTGTTTTGTTTGGGGCCCCACCATTTCTCCTAGGGAGCAGCCCGCTGTTTTGGGGGAACAATTTGACTGTCTTTTTACCCCTTTTTATCCAATCCCTTGCCCCCCTGTCACCTACCTCAAAACGTCTCCGAATCCGCCTTTTTTTTTTTTTTTGTGAAACAAATCAAAACCCCATTTTGGCTCTTAAATTTTTTCTCATCATATATTTAACCCTTGCTTATCCCTTTTCCCCCTCTGTAAAATCCCCCTCTCAATTTCCGAAACACACCCGCTTGCTTTTTTTCCAACCCTTACTGATCCTCTACCCTGTGTCACTCGCTGCACTGGTTGACCATTCAGTACAGAATACAACATAAACTAACCACTCTCATCCATAAAGTGCTGCACCCTCCTACATCTCCTCCCTCATCTTTGTCTACCACCCTATCCGGTCTCTCCACTCTGCTGCTAGATGCCTCTGTCATTCGAACCTCCCATGCCCGTCTCCAAGATTTTGTACGTGCTGCACCGGTTCTCTGGAACATATTACCCTATATGATCAGGTACACTCACAACCCTCATAGTTTTAAGCGTGCTCTGAAAACTCATTTTCTTAGGCAGGCCTACCAAGATCCCTAATCATAAACCCCCCAAATTCTGTCACACATTCATCACTCCCTGCACCTGGGCACTCACAGGTCCTTATCTGTATATAGTTGTACGGTCTGAGTAGCAGGTTCATCCACCTTTTGAGTAAACTACCTTATATTTATGTAACATGGCTGGACCATTGTAAACCAAGCACTTCTTACCCTTTGTCTCACCCATACACCCTAATAGATTGTAAGCTCTTGGGAGTAGGGCCCTCATACATTATGTCTGATACAAACCAAGTAGCTTTTTTTATAAAGTAAAGTTTGGTTTTGTCTATACTTATACCCTCAAAACTGTAAAGTGCTGTGGAATACGTTGCCGCTATATACA
The DNA here is from genome assembly GCA_025379985.1 of Phyllomedusa bahiana. NCBI lineage: Eukaryota > Metazoa > Chordata > Amphibia > Anura > Hylidae > Phyllomedusa > Phyllomedusa bahiana. The sequence continues at coordinate 117,350 of JAODAL010008234.1, read as the reverse complement.
GATTATTATTATTATTAGTAAAGCTCTCAATGAGAGCTATGAATTACTGTATTTACGGGGCGTATTTAGGCCGCATTGCAGCATAATTATGCAATGTACACCCGTAAATACGTTGGGTAAACATACCCTAAGGGTATGTTCATACGAAGGATTTGCGGTCTGTATTTCGGGGCATAATTGCACTGCAATACGGCCAAAGTATGGACCGCCAATACGGCAATTTATAGCTCTCATTGAGAGCGATGATTACCTGCTGTTTTCCCTGAGGCGCATTACGTGTGGGGCCAGCACAGAGAGGTTTAGAAGTATGCGTCGCAGGGTGAACGTATCCTAAAAGTAAAACGGTCTTGCTTGCCCATAGCAGCCAATCAGAGCACAACTTTCATTTAGTAGTCTGCTTTTGTAAAATTAGAGACATGCTGTGATTGGTGAACTGTCCCAGTAGTAAAACTGTCTTGCTTGCCTATAGCAGCCAATCACAGCACAGATCAGATTACAAAATGACAGCTGTGCTGTGGTTGGTTGCTATGGGCAACTAAGACAGTTTTACGATTAAAGTGTTGCTAAATGAGGCCTAAATCTGACCAATCACAGCGCTGCTTTCATTCTGCATTTAGCTCTTAGGAAATGAAAGCCGGCCTCCGATTGGTTGCAAGGGGCACCAATAGCAGTCTTGATAACTGAGGCCAATCATGATGGTCTAAATCTCACCAATCAGGGAGCAGCTTTCTTTCTGTATTCTGTCCTAGGAAAATTAAAGCTGCGCTGTGATTGGTAGCTATGGGCAACCAGAACAATTTTACTATTAGTGTTGCTAAATGAGGCGTAACATAGCCTAAATCTAACCAATCAAAGCGCTGTTTCATTCTTCATTTAGCGCCTAGGAAATTAAAGCCGGCCTGTGATTGGTTGAACTGGGCACCAATAGCAGTCTTAATAACTGAGGCCAATCATGAGGGCCTAAATCTGACCAATCACTGCGCTGCTTTCATTCTGCATTTAGCTCTTAGGAAATGAAAGCCGGCCTCTGATTGGTTGCTATGAGCACGAATAGCAGTCTTGATAACTGAGGCCAATCTTCACGGGCTAAATCTGACCAATCAGGGAGCAGCTTTCAATCTTGTATTCTGTCCTAGGAAAATGAAAGCTGAGGTCCGATTGGTTGCTAAGAGCAGCAATAGCAGTCTTGATAACTGAGGCCAATCTTCACGGGCTAAATCTAACCAATCAGGGAGCAGCTTTCAATCTTGTATTCTGTCCTAGGAAAAAGAAAGCAGCACTGTGATTGGTTGCTATGGGCAACAAGGACTGTTCGTCTCAGTTGCTGCGGCTCTGCCCCTACGCACGGTCATAGCTGGAGCGCGGGCCCCGGAGGGCGGCTGACACGACTTGTGCGCCGCATGGAAGCAGTACGTGGAGGGATAGAGCATTCCCTTCCCTATTTCTTGATGCGTAGTCAGGCTTCTGGCGTCTCCCGCACTACGGCTCTAGCGCGGACGCTGAATGAATAGTGCGCGGTCCTCCCCCGGGGATGAATGGGCTTCCGGAACTTTCTCCACATGACCCGGAGAAGAGTGTGACAGCAGCCGCCGCCTCCTGCCCGGCGCCGCGCAATCAATGCTGCCCATTCATAGTCGCTGTCACGGCTCCCGGCCTCCCCCGGGCATTGTTGCTCAGCAGTCAGGCCGCCCCCTCCCCCGGGCTGGACGATCCCGCTGGCTCTTACCTTGCGCAGGTCACTTCCCCATGCCGCTCGTCACAAGGTTACTCCAGCTCGCTGGGGGCAGAGGTGCGCGACCCCCGGAGCCCCGTCCTGCCCCCGATCTCCTGCTCTCGCTGCTCTCCTGAACAATCAGACGTAGGATCAGGCGGCCCTGGCAGAGCGCAGATGCTCCCAGAGGGTGGGGGTGTCTGGGAGGAGGGACGGAGGGGGGGGTGCGCAATCTGGGATCAGACACTCCGGTCTATCGGGAGGGGGGGGGGGCGGCCGCCGCCACTGTCCTCCTACTTTGCTTTCCTCTTCCTCCTCCCTAGATTCCTCCTCCTTTTCCTTTCACGGGGCGCCCTCCCTTTCAGACACCGGGTCCATCTTGACTGTGGGCCTTCTCCTCACACAAGACAACACGGAGCTCTCTGACAGGCGGCCCCGGAGAGCGCCCTCTGCTGGAGGCTTCACTCACTGCAGGAGCAGCTGGGGAGGCTGGAAGAAAGCGGAGTAGACTGCAAACTACAGTGATCTCTGAGGTTCCAGTGTTACTACAGTGATCTCTGAGGTTCCAGCGTTACTACAGTGATCTCTGAGGTTCCAGCGTTACTACAGTGATCTCTGAGGTTCCAGAGTTACTACAGGGATCCCTGAGGTTACAGCGTTACTACAGGGATCCCTGAGGTTCCAGCGTTACTACAGCGATCCCTGAGGTTACAGTGTTACTACAGCCATCCCTGAGGTTCCAGCGTTACTACAGCGATCCCTGAGGTTCCAGCGTTACTACAGCGATCCCTGAGGGTCCAGCGTTACTACAGGGATCCCTGAGGTTACAGCGTTACTACAGCGATCCCTGAGGTTCCAGCGTTACTACAGTGATCCCTGAGGTTCCAGCGTTACTACAGGGATCCCTGAGGTTCCAGCGTTACTACAGGGATCCCTGAGGTTCCAGCGTTACTACAGGGATCCCTGAGGTTACAGCGTTACTACAGCGATCCCTGAGGTTACAGCGTTACTACAGGGATCCCTGAGGTTACAGCGTTACTACAGGGATCCCTGAGGTTACAGCGTTACTACAGGGATCCCTGAGGTTCCAGCGTTACTACAGCCATCCCTGAGGTTCCAGCGTTACTACAGCCATCCCTGAGGTTACAGCGTTACTACAGCGATCCCTGAGGTTACAGTGTTACTACAGCGATCCCTGAGATTACATCACTACTATAGTGCTCCCTGAGGTTACAGTGTTACTACAGGGATCCCTGAGGTTACAGTGTTACTACAGGGATCCCTGAGGTTACAGTGTTACTACAGTGATCCCTGAGGTTCCAGTGTTACTACAGCGATCTCTGAGGTTCCAGTGTTACTACAGGGATCCCTGAGGTTACAGTGTTACTACAGTGATCTCTGAGGTTACAGCGTTACTACAGTGATCTCTGAGGTTCCAGTGTTACTACAGCCATCCCTGAGGTTCCAGTGTTACTACAGCGATCTCTGAGGTTCCAGTGTTACTACAGTGATCTCTGAGGTTCCAGTGTTACTACAGCCATCCCTGAGGTTCCAGTGTTACTACAGCGATCTCTGAGGTTCCAGAGTTACTACAGGGATATCTGAGGTTACAGCGTTACTACAGTGATCTCTGAGGTTACAGCGTTACTACAGTGATCTCTGAGGTTCCAGTGTTACTACAGCCATCCCTGAGGTTACAGCGTTACTACAGTGATCCCTGAGGTTCCAATGTTACTACAGTGATCTGAGGTTCCAGCGTTACTACAGCCATCCCTGAGGTTCCAGTGTTACTACAGGGATCTCTGAGTTTACAGTGTTACTACAGCGATCCCTGAGATTACAGCGTTACTACAGGGATCCCTGAGGTTACAGCGTTACTACAGCCATCCCTGAGGTTACAGCGTTACTACAGCCATCCCGGAGGTTACAGCATTACTACAGCAATCCCGGAGGTTACAGCGTTACTACAGCAATCCCGGAGGTTACTACAGAGATTACATTGTTACTACAGGGATCTCTGAGGTTACAGTGTTACTACAGGGATCCCTGAGGTTACAGTGTTACTACAGCGATCCCTGAAGTTACTACAGAGATTACATTGTTACTACAGGGATCTCTGAGATTACAGTGTTACTACAGCCATCCCTGAGGTTACAGCGTTACTACAGGGATCTCTGAGATTACAGTGTTACTACAGGGATCCCTGAGGTTACAGCGTTACTACAGCCATCCCTGAGGTTACAGCGTTACTACAGTGATCCTTTAGGTTGCAGTGTTACTACAGTGATCCCTGAGGTTGCTACAACGTTACTACAGTGATTCCTGAGGTTACAGCATTACTTCAGGGATCACTGAGGTTACAGCATTACTTCAGGGATCACTGAGGTTACAGCGTTACTTCAGGGATCACTGAGGTTACAGCGTTACTACAGTGATCACTGAGGTTACAGTGTTACTACAGCCATCCCTGAGATTACATCACTACTATAGTGCTCCCTGAGGTTACAGTGTTACTACAGTGCTCCCTGAGGTTAGTGTTACTACAGTGCTCCCTGAGGTTAGTGTTGCTACAGTGCTCCCTGAGGTTACAGTGTTACTACAGTGCTCCCTGAGGTTAGTGTTGCTACAGTGCTCCCTGAGGTTACAGTGTTACTACAGTGCTCCCTGAGGTTATAGCATTACTACAGTGATCCATGAGGTTACAGTGTTACCACTGGCGTAACTACCGGAGTAGCAGACGCAGCATCTGCCCCGGGGCCCGTGCGCTTAGGGGGGCCCGCGGGGGCAGCTGCTACAACATCTGCTACCCCGGTAATGCCGCTCCTGGGCCCGCCGGCAGTGAACTTAACAGTTCACTGCGGCGGGCGCGGAGCTGAGGGGCCCGGCGCATCCTGCCTCTGAATGCCCGGGCCCTCCGGCCCGAGCGTTTAGAGACAGCGCTGCCCGGTAGTAGCAGAGTGGAGCGCATCCGGCACTCGGCTCTGCTACTGTTCCTGACAGCAGGTGCTGGCTCTCGGTGATCACAGGAGCGGCACGATTACGTCACATGATCGCACCGCCCGCGCTGAGGGGAGAGGCTGCGGCGCATCGTGGGCGCGTGGCCCGAGGTAAGTAACGTATTTCTTATTTTACCTGCCCTGCCTGCCTGTATATAGCCCACCCAGCCTGCCTGCCTGTATATAGCCCAGCCTGCCTGTATATACTGCCTGCCTGTATATAGCCCACCCACCCTGCCTGTATATATAGCCCAGCCTGCCTGCCTGTATATAGCCCACCCTGCCTGTATATAGCCCACCCAGCCTTCCTGTATATAGCCCACCCAGCCTGCCTGCCTGTATATAGCCCTCCCTGCCTGTATATAGCCCTGCCTGCCTGCCTGTATATAGCCCAGCCTGCCTGTATATATAGCCCACCCACCCTGCCTGCCTGTATATAGCCCACCCTGCCTGCCTGTATTGCCCAGCCTGCCTGCCTGTATATAGCCCACCCAGCCTGCCTGTATATAGCCCAACCCAGCCTGTCTGCCTGTATATAGCCCTCCCTGCCTGTATATAGCCCAGCCTGCCTGCATGTATATAGCCCAGCCTGCCTGTATATATAGCCCACCCAGCCTGCCTGTATATATAGCCCACCCTGCCTGCCTGTATATATAGCCCACCCAGCCTGCCTGTATATATAGCCCCCCCTGCCTGCCTATATACCGCCCACCCTGCCAGCCTATATACCCCAGCCTGCCTGTATAGCCCCCCTGCCTGCCTATATACCGCCCACCCTGCCAGCCTATATACCCCAGCCTGCCTGTATACCCCCAGCCTGCCTGCATAGCCCCCCAGCCTGTCTATATACCCCCAGCCTGCCTATATAGTCCCCTAGCCTGCCGATATAACCCCCTAAAGCCTGCCTCTATAGCTCTCTAAGTCTGCCTTCCTGAATAGCCCTATAGCCCCCGTGAAGCCTGTCTGCCTATATAGCCCCCTAAAGCTTACCTGCCTGTCTACTTATATGGGGCCCCTTTAGCTACCTAACCCTGCCTACTTATCTATATAGCCCACCTAACCCCTGTCTACCTGTATGGCTCCCTATAGCTACCTAAACCCTGCTTGCCTATATGGGGACTCTATTGCCTACCTAAACCCTGCCTGCCTAAATGGACCCCATATAGCCAGGGGGGGCAGGGAGTGAGGTGCTGGAAAAGTGAGGATTCTAAGATATTTGTGTCTAAATCTCCAGGGACAAGTGGTCGGGAGACGTCATGATGGCGGACTGGACCGGATGCAGAACAAAAGGGGAAGTCAACGAGAAACGTCACTTGTGAGTCACAAGATGTAACTACACATTAATCACATATGTCTGCAGAGTCCGTGTACACTGGTGTCTACAACTGTATGGTCGCTGTATGGTGGTTATATACAGTCTGCAGAGCCTGTGTACACTGGTATACACCACTATATGGCGGTACTATTGGTCTTTGTGTACTGATCAGTAATAGTGTAGGGGTATTATTCAGTCACTTTGGGGCCGTTTACACGGCAGTGGACAAATACCGGCCGGTTTGCCGGCCGGTATTTGTCCGGTTTGGCGGCTGTCCCCACGGCCGCGGGGGGGGACGGCTTTTCTCCGCGATGAGCGGAGAACAGCCCTCCCATTGAGATGCACATGTTCCGTCCGAAAACCGGACGGAAGATTGTGCATGTTCAATGTTTTGTCGCCGGTCCGCCGGCAACAAAACCGCCGGGCGGAAAACCCGTGCAGTGGGGACTGCTGCACGGGTTTTCCATAGAGCACAATTGTGCTAATTTTCGGCCGGTTTTTCAGGCGGTCTGAAAAACCGCAAACCGGCTGAAAAACCGTCCGAAAACCCGTGCAGTGGGGACATGCCCTTTGTGGTCGTGTTCTGGCGGTATAATCAGGTCCATATGTAGTAGAGTTATTGGTAATATTGGTCTTGGTATGGTGGGATTTGTTTGGTAGCCGCATGATGGTGATATGTATGGTGAGGTGTTCACTCCTTGTATTATCTACATTATCTAACAGCATGTCCTGGTAAATGTTTGTGGTCAGGGAGGGGGGGGGGACCCCATCCAAAAGTTTGCTTTGGGGCCCTGGCTTTTTTAGTTACGCCCCTGAGTGTTACTACAGCAATCCCTGAGGTTACAGTGTTACTACAGTGATCTCTGAGGTTACAATGTTACAATATAACTACAGTGGTCTCTGAGGTTGCAGTATTACTTCAGTGATCCCTCAGGTTACAATGTTACATTATTAGTACAGTGATCCCTGAGCTTACAGTGTTACAGTATTACTACAGTGATCCCTCAAGTTACAATGTTACTGTATTACTACATTGATCCCTGAGGTTACAATATTACTACAGTGATCCCTGAGGTTACAATGTTATAGAACTGGTACAGTGATCCCTGAGGTTACAATGTTATAGAACTGGTACAGTGATCCCTGTGGTAACAGCACTAGTACAATGATCCCTGAGGTTAGTGTTACAGTATTACTACAGTGATCCCTCAGGTTATAGTGTCACTACAGTGATCACTGAGGTTACATTATTACATTACTAGTTCAGTGATCTCTGAGGTTACAGTTTTACAGTATTACTACAGTGATCAATGAGATTACAATGTTTCAGTACTAGTACAGTGATCCCTGATGTTGCAGTGTTATAGTACTATTACAGTGATCCCGCAAGTTAGTGTTACAGTACTAGTACAGCAATCCCTGAGGTTACAATGTTACAGAACTAGTACAGTGATTCCGGAAGTTACAATATTACGGTACTAGTACAGTGATCCCTCAGGTTACATTGTAACAGAACTAGTTCAGTGAGCCCTCAGGTTACAATGTAACAGAACTAGTTCAGTGAGCCCTCAGGTTACAATGTAACAGAACTAGTACAGTGATCCCTCAGGTTACAATGTAACAGAACTAGTTCAGTGAGCCCTCAGGTTACAATGGAACTACTAGTATGGATCTGAAGTGCACACAGGTTTCCATGGTTACCTGCATACCAGAAGGACATCTGTTATCTGATTAGCAGGGAGTGACATCATCCCACTGATGACTGACTGAAATCTCCTGCACTGTAAGGCTTGGTTCACACGGTGTATTTGCAGGGCGTAATTACGCCACAATTACACCGTGTGGTCGGGGGCGGGAGTGGGGGGGCCGGCACCTCGCCGGCCCATAGACTTGTATTACTAGCGGAGCGTATACGCCGCTGGTAATTGACATGTCACTTATCTCCCCGTGTGCCGTATTGTGCGAGCAGGGAGAGGAGACGTAATCCATAGTTCTCTATGAGAACTGTGGAATACCGTAATGACTGGGACGTTTTCAGCCTGTAATTTGCGCACTCCAGCGCGTAATTACGGACTGAAATACGTCCAGTTTTAAGCCGTGTGAACATGGCCTAAGGGGCCGTTCACACGGCTTATTTCAGGGACGGATTGCAGCCGTATTGCGCGCCGTACTGCGCTGCAGTACGGTTGGAATATGTCCCAGCCATTACGGTAATCCACAGTTCTCATAGAGAACTATGGATTCCGTCTCCTCTCCCTGCTCGCACAATATGCCGGGCGAGGAGAAAGTGACATGTTCATTATCCCGGCGGGATACGCGCCATGGATAATGCATGTCTATGAGGCCGGCGAGCAGCGCCCCCACCCCGTACTCAAGCCGTAATTGCGGGCGAAATCCGTCCCGCAATTACGGCTTGAATAAGCCGCGTGAACCGGGCCTAAGAGTTATGTCCTGGCTAGAAGTGGAGTATGATAATCACTGCTGTAGAACTACCCACTGCCTGAGGAGGCGGAGTGAGTGCAAAACTGCTAAAACTCAGTGAAGCAATGTGGTGAGAAAACCTCTTTAAGCTCAGCACTCGTTTTCCTTCAGGTTTTAATTTTAGAACCTATCTTTTATATTTATATTGATCATTTTGACCATTGCAAGACAACTGGGCCAGCCTTCTGCTGTGGTACTGTGCTTTGCAATTTTCATCGATTAGCTATAGGTAATGGAGGCTATTCTTGCAACCAGATCTCTGTATAGGGGTTAAAGAGTGAAAACCTGGGAGTCTGTTAGACTGCTCCTCAGTTTAGCCCCAAGCCAAACCATTGCAAGTCAATGGATCCATGTCTACTCAGGAAAGCCTTGTGTCAGCAATATCTTAATTTGTCATCATTGATCCTCTTTGCAAAAAGCCTGAAAATCAGGCCGCTTCTTCCAATTCCTTAGGCCTCTTTCCTCTGTTGACTCTTTCTCCAAATAACTAGAAAGGGCAATGCACTTTGTGTTCTGCATTTATCTTTAAGACAGGTAAGACGGGGGTGCAATACATAGATTGTGTGTCTGTGCATTGTTTCTGGTAGCATAAATACCTAAGCATTGAAAAGGTAACTCACCTTTAGGCAAAAAAAATGACTGTCCAGAGTCCATCTGTTAGATCTGTAGAGCATGAATACCGAGTTCTGCAGGTTAACTAGCTCTAAATATCATTTCAGTTGATTAAAGCTATGACATGATGAAGCAAGGCTTTAGGAGAAGACAAAAGAAGCACGTCAAATGTGATCCATCCTGCTTCGCATAGACATTCCCTAATGTGTTAAATCTTGAAAAATGGTCATGACAAGGGGCTTAGAGACTACCCAAGAGGAAAATCAACCTGGGAAACTCAGCTGTGTTCCTCTCCTCGCTGTAAAATATTTAGAAAGTAGCTCATAAACTAGTATCTTGGTGCTTGGAGAGTTAATAATAATAATAGATGCCTAGCATATAAAGTTAGTACCATGTCCAAAGGGGTTAGCTCCATCAAGGGAAGCCAGCGCCTAATTGTGTTGCTCCTCTTATCGTATTTGAGATATTAGCTGCGCTTGTACTTTTAGACAATAGAAATGCATTTATAAAAAAAGGCGTTTTTATGTCGTCATAGTCCGATAGTCCTAACTTTTTTTTTGTCAGTATATGGAGCTGATTATGTTTTTTTTGCAGAATGAGTTGACGTTTTTATTGGTACCATTATGGGGTGTATATGACGCTTTGATCCCTTATTATTAAGGGTTTTATGAGGCGTTTTGAACAAAGTACAGCAATCCTGATAGTGTTTTTGATTTTTAATAGCAGTCACCGTATGGTATAAATGATAGAGATGAGCGAATTTCTCAAAAATTCTATTCGGTTGATTCGTCAAATTTTTCCCAAAAATTCGTTTCATGCAGAATTTATTTGTGACGAATCGCATTAAAAAAAAAGCTATTTTGCATATGGGAGTGTCCTATAATTCAGGAATATTGGCATAATATTACAACCTACAGCAAACCACTTGCAATACCATCCTTTGAGCCCTCGGCCTCCTGGGCACTCTTTGGACACGTAGAAGGGGGGGCAGACCGCATCAGCAACAGGGAGTCGCATTTACTCTACACACTGGTAGCGGCAGCCAGAAAAGCCATCATGTATAGATGGCTCCAGCCGGAGGGTCCCACAATGTTACTTCTTGTTAAAGAAGAACTGGGAAGAGGCCGAACAGCAGAAGCAGAAGAGAACCAATAAATGTGTCTATATTTGGGGGCCAATCATCAATACTCTATCACCATTAATAAAACAAGCCTTAATCCGATGTTTCGGAAATACGACCTGGTACCTGCCACCGCAATTGGCAGGCGCCACACCAGTAGATATCCTTGATGCTACTGGGCAGCGGGGGATACTGGGGACGCCTGGGCGGTAACCACCCATTTTCAGTTGTATGTTAACTGTTATGAACAATCTTGATATTTTTGAACGTGGTAGCTCTATGATGTGATGGCTGTAAAACAACATTAAGTTTAGATAATTTGTTATATTACAAAATTAAAAAATGGATCCTTGCCATATGTCATTGCAAAATCTGTACTATTTTAAGCTGGATTGTATTGCAACGATATGTAATACGGATGCCGTTGATTTCTGATTCTTATGTATTGTATGGCGGATTTAATAAAAACTGTTTTTAAAAAAAATCGGCTATTTCCTGGCTGCAGAGAGCCTGTATGGGGTTGTTGAACGTTGTGCCATGCTCAAATATGCAGAGGGAGCTTGGTTTGGTCTTCATACAATGTTGTGTTTTAGTATGACACGCACATGACTGTCACCGCTATTAGAATCGCTTCACACTTCACTTCTCTGGGCAGTTACATGGGCAAAACTGACCAAATAACTGAAGCAGGAATGCAGCCTGACAAGGTAACGCCAGCTGGAAAGAACCGAGCTGAGGGCCAAGATCCTACTATAGCGTCAAAGATACACAAGGACTTAAAGGGGTTGTCTGACTACATTGATTCATGCGCCGTGTGAAGTTCTTGCCAGAAGTGGGGCATCGGACTAAAATCATTATATCGTGGCAACTCTGCGCGCATGCGCAGTAGTGATTTTGAGACGCCGCAATGAGCTTATGTGCACAATGTAATTTCTTGCAGTACTGTAGCGTGATTCTTTGATAATTTAGTTAAAAGACATTTTTGTATATGTGATTGTAGTATATTTTATTTATGTGTTTTGTTTTGGATGTTGTTTAGGCATTACTTATATGTCTATTGGTTAACCATGGCCATGTGATTGACTAGAGGCAGGTACATAGGAGTACATTCAAGCTCTTGGGCCCTACTGCAAAAAGTGAAATGGGGCCACCATTTACCTTGCAACATTTAAAATATTGGTGTCTCCTTCCGTGGCATAAGGGCTTTTGGGCCCCCTCAGGCCGCAGGGCCCTGTAGCGACCGCTACCTCTGCACCCCCTGTAGCTACGCCCCTGGGCGGGTATATAATAGTGGGTTATAGTGACATACAGACACACACCCTGAAGAGGCAGTGGTGAAACGTACATCGGGGTGCAGGACAGACTGGTGTGGAGTTTTCCATCATGGGTAATTGATTTTTTACTTGTCATTGTTGGCTGATATTGTCTATTATAGAATTGAGTGTCATTGTGATATATATTTACTGACTAATGTTGAGACATGACTAGTGCATATTTATATTATTCATTATCATCAACCCCTCCCGCCTGTTTTCTGCGATTTGTTAGTTTTGTCGTTCCTTAACCCCTTAAGGACCCGGTGTTTTTTTTGGGTGACACGTTCGTTTTTCCCTCCTCGCCTTCTGAAAGCCATAACTTTTTTATTTTTCCACCTACATAGACATATGAGGGCTTTTATTTTGCGGGACAAGATGTACTTTCTAATGGTGTTATTCACTATACTATAGAATATACTGGGAAACCGCAAAAAAATTCCAAGTGGGACAAATTGTGAAAAAAAAATGTGTTTTCGCCATGTTTGCGGGGGTTTTGCTTTTATGGCGTTCAATCGTCGGTAAATAGAATGTGTTATCTGTATTCTCCAAGTTCTTACGCATCCGGCACTACCAAACATGTAGGGTTTCCGTTTTGTTTTGGTACCATAAAATAATTCCAAACATTTTCTATTTTTGAAATTTGCGCCGTGGCGCCATTTTGTGAGAACAATAACTTTTTTGTACTAACACCTACGGATGTCAGTGAGGGGGCATTTTTTGCGGGCTGAAGTGTACTTTTTATCGCTAGCAGTTTGGAATGCATGCAACTTTTTTGATCATTTTTATTCCATTTTTTGATTGACGTAAAATGACCAAAAAACGCAATTTTGTTTTTTATTTCTTTGAAAGTATATTTTTTGTTTCTATTTTCTATATGTTTATGAATAAAATTTGTATTTTTTATATTATTTTGGGTATTAAGTCCTTCTTTTCTACTGTGTATTGTTGAATTTTGAATGACATTAGCCGTTTAGTACTTTTGAGATACTGGATATATGGCCTAATGTATGTGGTCAGCGTCTTTTTGTTAATTATAGCGTCAAAGAGCGCACTCCTTTTACACCGACATCAGATGATTTCACAGATTGACAGAACCTGCTCTGTTAAACGCTGATCCATGTAGCGCCCCCCCCAAAAGAGTGGAGAAGGTGTCGGCAGTCATTGCCCTTCCTTTGATCCGTCAATGTCCACTTTCAGTCAGTCAATAATCCAACAGTATTGCTAAAGCAAAAAAAAACAACTAGGAGTTGATCCAAAACAGAGATGACAAGTAAATGGACACATTCCTCCCAGGCCACTGGATGGTGACACTGCATATATTGATGCAGGGCCGTGGTGCCAACACGCTTCACTTTCTGCCCACAAATTCTACATAAAGCCATGTTCGCCTCCTCTGGTGTCTTGGCAAAAAAAACTGCCACACCGCCGAGTAGGTGATTTTAGCACCAAAGCTCCGCACTGACTGACTGACTTACCGCCGCTGCCTCGGTGAGCCCCTGTGCCGCCACTTACTGGGCCAGAAGGGACCTGCGAAGCGGGTGTTCTATCCTGTGTCCGTTTGGCTCCCGACCTTGCACTGCTGACTCCCGGCCACACTACCGACTTGCTGCGCCACTGCCTGACACGCAAGTTGCCGCCCTCTCTCCCAACGACGATGATGAAGCCCTTGCTTCACCCGGCTCCCAAGTGCGATTGGCTACATTGTCATTGATTAGTGTTTGCTCGGTCTCCTTGTACAGAGCCTGACCGCTCGCAACATAATCTCTCATGCCACTCTCCACATCACTACTTGCCCGCCTACTGCAAGAAGCAGCGGATGTCTGCCCCACCTCTTTGCTGCCAAGTAGCTGCTCACTGTCCTCAAATAGTTCGTCCTCACTCTATAGTGGTGCAGAGCCCACAGCACATAGTAGTTCTCTGGCTGAGGGAACCGAACTGGACAGAGGGAGGTTGAGGACAGGTGAGGGCCCCTGACCTGTTCCCAGGCCGTGTCAACAAAGGGTTGTGTCTGACGAACCCACCGACTCTTGGCTGGGGTTGTCAGATGTCATCATTCAACAACCGTTGGATTGCTGGTCAACACATGGCCGCTAGATGACACCGGTAGCTCTGGCCTCGTCGAGTGAACTCTGCTGTGACGTCCCCTTACTGTGCTGCGACCTGTGCCTGCTCCAGGAACATATGTGCCATTGCCCCTCCCATGTGAAAAGACTGCCACCTCTTTACAATGAAACAAACTGTTTAATGTAGATTTGTATATATGACAATAACACACACTGGATTTGACACAGAGTTCCCCACAATAAGTGAACAAATTAACTCTTTGCCACAGATCGCAATTTCCCAACAGATGGAACTGGATGTATTTCAGTTGTGTGTAGGGCAGAAATACACACACTGGATTTGACACAGAGATCCCCATAATCAGTGAAAAAAATTAACTCTTTGCCACAGATAGCAATTTCCTTAAAATAAAAAAACACTGGTTCAGGACACACACCTGTGTATTTGAAAGGTATTTCACCCCAGAAACTCGAAAATCCACAGAGTGCAATCTAGTGCTGCTACACAGAGATGCTTCTGCATATGAGACACAATGACAAGTGGCAGAATTTAACATGGCTGCCCTATTTATTGGGCTGTGACATCACAGAAGCTGGCTGCAATACACGGTATTAAGAACTGGGGTACGTTATCTTTTGATCAGGGTCATTTGGATGTTTTTAGTATTTATGATTTTAAAAAGAGAAAACATAGTAGTTTGACAATAAATGGCTTCACCCAACCACTAACCATGAGTGGAAAAAAAAGTTTTTATGTTATCATTCATATTCTCTGAAAAATGGCAAAGAAAGCAAGAATTCTTCCGGGGTATGTAAACTTTTGAGCAGACCTGTATAAGCAAAGCAGACCTGGACATGACGCACCCTCCACCTTGGTTTATATTTGGGATGAGGTTTCGAAACAGGTCATAAAAGGGGGGGGGGGGTTTGCACAAATTCACAGCTCTGTGTTTGGCAGAACAAGAACACTGCTCACCAACAACACAACTTCATTCCACCCATAAAACATCGGTCAAGGAAATCTAAGATGGATCAAAACATTTTACAGGCAAATGTAAGGGCAGCAGTCCTTTAGCTCTAGCTGTAAATACATTGGGTGATGCAACTAGAAAATGACCCAAAGCAAAAGTAAATCAACTAAAGAATAGATAAAAGGAGGAGATGATTTGTGCTTTGGAATGGACAATTCAGGACGGACCTTAAAGGGGTTTTGCCACGATGTAATGTTAACGCGGGATCCTCCAAAATGGGTATTTAATCACTTTTCTAAATATATGTGATTACAAAAAGTGAAGCCTCTGAGAGCTACAGATTTCTTTACAAGCCCTTAGTTACCTGACAGTTTACATTAGACAGGACCAGCAGCTGATCTGACCAGGCTTGTGCTGTCTGCACTTCTTATCTGATGACAGGGAACATGAAAGAGTTAGCAAGGAACTGTGGAGAAATATCCTGTCTTTTGCATAGAGAATCCACTGGTTCTAATGTAATTATTTGTGTAAACATTGTAGACGCTCCCTGGCACTGCTTGTCTCTGCTCAGACCCCTTCCCTCTCCCCCATGACCCAGCATGCTGAGTTAATTTTTCCTGATCAGATAACAGGTAAGGAACTGACTTCTTGGCAAAACCCCTTTAACCCTATCGAGATATTATGGCATGACCTAAAGAGGGCTGTGAATGCAATGCATCCCGGAAATATTGATGAACGGTAACACATTTACAGGAAGGAGTGCTCCAAAATACTTCAACGTTGCACAAACCTGATTTACAGCTACAAGAAACATTCGGTGCAGGTAGTTGCTACCAATGGAGATCTGTAGATTCTTAAATTTCAGGTTTCACTTACCTTTTCCCTGCAAAGTGATTTCTTCCCAGGTCACAAATCATGCTTAAAAAACTCTCCTTTATGAGTCACCAATTCTGCCGCTGTTCACAAGCTCCTATGTCCATGAACCTACTGTTAAAAGCAACTCAGACAAGATGGCTGCCCCCATAACTCTATACAGACAACAGAATAAAAAAAAAAAATGCAATCAGAAAATAAAAATGGCTAAGAACAAAAGAATATGGATCGGTATCTTGTTTTAATTAGTAATAAAAAAATAAAAAAATATATATATATATCTTGGTAATAGATTCCCTTTAAGGATGCAACTATTTTGGGCCCTTAGGACAGAGCGCATTTTTTCTATTATTTTTATCCCAGAATTCCAAAAGCTTCAACATTTCTCAATCATAGTTTTTTATTAAAGATTTTCAAGAAAACATTAAACATACTCTAATAAAGTAATCATTATACAATATGAATGGGAAAGAACACAGCCTTCAAACAAACTGATGAAAGAGCCAGTTACTAAAACAAAACCAGCTTATGTAATGTTTACCATAAAAGCCTCACAGGACCCTTGCAGAAGAATCTGGAGTTGAGACAATTATCCCCCTGACAAAGGAGAAGGGAAAACGAGCAAGCAAGGCATGTTACGACTCATCAATGTGAGCTCGAGTAGGCTATAACAGACTAACTAACACAAAAAAATAAAATTCAAAGACATAATGACAGCAATAAACAAAAATAAAGAAGGAATGGGGAGGAGGGGTGAGGAAGGGGGGAAAACCAGTCCGGCAGGGCCCAGGCAGCGCCAACTCATGGTATGGCGAGAAAGAATAGGCTAAACGCAAAGGGGGTCCACTGAGTCTAATAAGTCAAAAGGGCCTTAAATCCAGGAGAAGACTGGTATGCCGTCCAGGGTCCCCAAGTAGCCAAAACCCTCAGTGCGTCCTCATGAAGTGCAATCAATTCCTCCATACGGAAAGTCGATGCAACCTCATCTACCCACTCTGACAATGAGGGGGGAGTGGTTTGACGCCAATGGCGTGGGATGACCATTTTTGCAGCTTGTAGAAGGTGCCTAACTAAGTACTTTCTATAGGAGATTCGAGATCAATTGAACATACATAAGAGTATGGCCTCTGGGGAGTCCGGAATAATGATTTCGGTAAAATCTCGAACGGCCCGTAGCGCCTTCTTCCAGAAATCCCTTAAAGCTGAACACCCCCACCATATATGGGACATGGTACCTACCTCCTTATTACAACGCCAACAGATGTCAGGAGTATTGGGGAACCATTTATGTAGCAAGACCGGCACCCTGTACCACCGAGTCAAGATCTTAAAACTAGTCTCTTGCGCTTTGCAAGCTATGACTGCTTTATGCGTAAGAAAAAAGCACTTCTGCCATTGCTCCTCCGAAAATGTCTGTTGCAATTCCCTCTCCCACCCTGCACAGTAGGAAGGAAGAGGAGCATTAGTCGGGGAGACCAGCCAACGATAAATCAATGAGACTAGGTGTTTAGGGAGTGTAGACTTCATACAAAGTTTCTCAAACGGGGAAAGCGTTTTGGACAAATCAAGCTTGCCAATGGTAGAGTTAAAGAAATGTTGAAGCTGTAGGTATTCAAAATGGTTCCTAAGGGAGGGGTGACGACCTTTTAGGTTGTGAGACAAGGAAAGTAGGCGTCCATTTTCCTGGATATGAGTTGTTAAAATGGGAGCTAACTTAGAACTGCCCAGAAATAGATTTCCTGAGGACCCCGGAGGGAACGCAGGATTATCCGAGACCGGAAACAGTGGCCCGTCAAGGTCCAGTAACTTCTCGGAAGTACGAGACTTCCGTATTATAGTGAGGGTATTGAGGGTGGTAAAGGAGAAGTGGTGGGTGTCAGAGAACAAGGAATCCCGCACCCACGGGAGAGAAATTAGTGATTGTCGACATAGCGTCTGGGCAATATATACCCATAGTTTTTCATGTGGGTTGTGTAATAAGTCTAAGAAACGTGCATGTGCGGCAGGCAGGTAATAGAGTCTGCAGTTCAGAAGACCCGCCCCTCCCTCGCCTTTAGGCCGTGTCAGCAACTCTCTCCTGATTCTGGGTCGACCAGATTGCCAGATGAAATCCTTAAAGCAACGCTGAAGTTGGACCCAAAATGAGGCAGGAATAGCCAAGGGGACAGTCTGGAATAAATACAATAGTTTAGGGAGGATAGACATCTTCAGAATATTCATTCTCCCGAACCAAGAAAAGCCCTTTTGGCCCCATCCCTTCAGAGTATGACTTATATTCCAATACATGGAAAGAAAGTTAGCATCAAATAACTGCGAAGGATTCAAAGGAATTTTGGTGCCCAAATAAGATACCATTCAATGGCCAGGAGAATGAAAAATTGGCTTTAAGGGAGGAGACTGATGCTTGATCAAGGGTTATGTTAAGAGCTTCAGATTTAGTGTAGTTGATTTTGTAATTGGACCACGTGCTGAAAGACGTCAGTTCAGACATCAAGGAGGACAATGACACGTGAGGGTTTGTTAAGTATATCAGGAGATCATCAGCAAAGGCCGAGCATTTCAATTCCCGTTCTCCAATCACTACCCCACTGATGTCTGGATTATTATGTATGGAATGTAACAGGTGTTCAATGACCAGAACATACAATAGTGGGGAAAGGGGACAGCCTTGCCTCGTGCCATTGTGTATCTTGAAAGTGTCTGAAAGGGAGCCATTGATCTTAACCTTAGCGGAAGGGTTTTGGTACAGAGCGAGAATTTTTCCTATAAAATTGGGGCCAAGTCTTATGTGTTCAAGAGTAGAGGACAGTGAGTCCCATGAGATCCTGTCAAACGCTTTTTCAGCGTCGAGAGACAGGACCATCATGGGACCCCTCTGCAGCCGGGCATACTGGATGATATCTAGGGTCTTAAGGGTGTTATCCCGGGCCTCTCGTCCCGGAACAAAGCCCACCTGGTCCGGGTGAATCAGGGTAGGAAGATACGGATTCAAACGGTTTGCTAACAATTTAGAGTATATTTTAAGGTCAACATTTAAAAGAGAGATGGGCCTATAACTCCCGCAAACCTGAGGGTCTTTCCCTACTTTAGGAAGAACCGAAATATGGGCCAACGTAAAACCCTCGGGAAAAGGGGAGGAGGCTGAGACACTATTAAAAGTCTTAAGTATAAATGAGGAGAGGGAAGGCAAGAGGGTTTTAAAAAACGCATTTGTAAAGCCGTAGGCCAGGGCTCTTTCCGCTGGGAGATCCTTAACACAGCTCAACTCCGCCTCAGAGAAAGGCACTCAGACTTGGATGACTTCAAACGGGACGGCTGAAGGGAGAAGGAGGTTTGTCCTAGATGGATGGAGAGGGATGCGGTAGCAGGGAGATTATATAGTTTTGAGTAAAAGGAGCTAAACTCAGCGCTATCTCCTCAGTAGTATGGCATCGACCCGAGTGTGTTTTAACTGGTATAAAGATGCGCCAGTTTCTCCAGGTGGCCCTGGCAAAAGCGTCACTTTAATTCTATTCATAGAATTTGCTCGGCGAGCTGAAGAGACTTGCCCAAGAGGCGTGGCAACACGAATTCAACGAGCCACCAGGGAGATCTTGCAGCACACTCTTAGAGAGAGCTTGTTTATGTTGGACCTCCAACACCGCCACCCTCTGAAGGGCTTTCACCATGGCAGCCGAACGGGCCTTCTTAAGACGGCTGCCGTGTTTAATCAAAATGCCTCGTATGACGCATTTGAGGGCTTCCCATTTGAAAATAAGTTTGGTTGAATCATGATCCACCAGGAAATGTTCGATGGTCTGCTTCAAGTCCGCCAGACACACTGTGTCCAGTAACAGAGACTCATTCAAGCTCCAGATCCGTGCTTTAGAAGCCATATTGGAGAGGTGGAGAGAGACGGACACTGGCGCGTGGTCCGACCATACAACACTTCCTATGGAAGAGGATCGCAACCAGGGGAGGGCGTGGTGTTGGAGCATGACATAATCAATGCGACTATATGAATCGTGCGGTGTAGAGTAAAATGTATAATCTCTATCCGATGGGTGTTGCAGCCGCCATCCATCCACTAATTGGAATTGCAAAAAAGCTCTTTTGACCTTCTTAATCGCTGAGTAAGAAGCAGAAGAGCGTCCTGTGGAGTTGTCCAAGGTTGGATCAAGTGTGAGATTGAAATCACCGCAGAACAGGACAGTGCCCTGTGTGCATGTGTGCAATTTCTCAAGGACCTCCAAAAGAAAAAAGACACCTGACCCTGGTTAGGGGCATAAATGTTCACAATCGTAAACCTATGTCCATTAATGGTAAGTATTAAATGAGGTACCTCGCCTCATCGCTTACAGTAAACCAATACCTACATTAGGGTCTCACAAACCTGTCACAGAAAGTTATAACCCCAAATATAAAAACATCAAAGCTTCTACTAGTTAAAACTTACAAAAACAATCCCTTAATTACAATATTCTACAAGATGATTCCATATATAATAGAAAGAGCGAGTATACTTAGCTTCCAAGGGGGTTTTCCCTCACCAGTCCTCCATTGATATGGTCCTGAGATTTGATACTCCACCTTTGACCAAAAAAAGGCCCTTTAAATTACAGAAAGCACACTAACCACCACAAACCACCCTATTAGACCCTAAGAATACCTTTTATGGAGTCATCCCCCTGTTTAAGGGCGGCCCACGTTACCAACTTTTTACCTTAGGCAACCTAGTATATTTCAAATCCGGGCCCAATGGGTATGTATACAAAAAGAGTTTACAAAGAGGGAAAAATCTCCCGACCGTTTCCCCAAAACTAGGTTCATCAGGGGGTTAAATCTCTCAGATGAATGTAGATAGTTCAGCCACGATGTGGGGAGCTCCCCAATCCAATAGGGACCTCCTTAAATATACCTCACATGATTAAACAGGTGAGCGAAACCGCCCATTTTTTAGCATACCTTTTAGTGCCTAAAAATACATGCACCATTAATCAAGCTTGCGATATGACTATATATACCTGTCTTATTTTTTCGGGCATTTTAGATGTACAGTGCCAGGCAATGCATGTCACCATGTTTTTAATACCTTTTTTCAAACTCGCCCCGGCTTAAAATAGTCGGTGTCCGGAATTATTGACTGCGCACCGCGGCATAGGAATCACCGCACATGCTCAATGTTCAGCGTCCGACTTCATTCACTGCGCCTGCGTGGTTTCACAGCCGCCGCGCATTGCCCAGAGGGGAAGCGCCAGGCTTGAGAACCACCGCGGACATCATTCACTGCGCCTGCGTGGTTTCACAACCATCGCGCATGCCCAGAGCAAAACGCCCGGGATATTTCACTGCGCTTAAAGGGAACCTGTCACATAGGTTTATGCCCCCTGGCTGGGGGACAGCAAAGTAGTGACAGACCTCCTGTTCCAGGCTGTGTCCTTATTCTGTAAGATGCAGCAGTTTTAGAGCATTTTTCCCTCAAAACTTATTCATGAGTAGGTGTTAGCTCCCCCCACCAAAAGGCTAGCTCCGCCCACTGACAGTTATTTCAAATGTTTCTCTATTCAAAGTAATAGGTTTATCAGTTGGGTGGGCGGGGTTTGCCTCAGGTGGGCGGGGTTTGAAAAACCCGACACTTGAATGAAATCTTTGCTGAAACTGCAGATTTGGGCATTAAATACAGGAAAACTACCAGCATTTTTACAGAATAAGGGACACAGCGCTGGAAACAGCATGTCTGACACTAGCTTGTGCTGTCCTCAGCCCGGGAGGCAAAAACTATGTGACAGGTTCTCTTTAATTCCAACCAGCAGCAGTGATATCACAACTTTTTGTACGCCTAGTATAGCGCAGCTAAATCTCCTGGTTGGGCAATTCATAGCCAGGAACTCCAATGCCTATGCACATAGGTTGTATTATCCTCAACCCCCTTCAGTTATTTATTGAGTCAGGGATGCTGACAATGCTTAAAATTTATAGATGCCTATAATGACATAGTTTATAACTCTAGATAGACTATAGCCTTCAGCACAACATTACACAACAATGAAGGCAAAAGAGACATAGGGAATAATATGTTAATTTATCAAATCATAACTGAGATGGGAAATACACCAACATGTTAATCACACCTAAAAAAGGGAAATACAAATACTTATTATTTTACTGATATATAGATATATACAAAAGGAGTCTATGCCCTGATCGGACATGATATCTCCATGATGCTATGAGCAATATTTCTCTGATGCAATTTAGTACAGTGTAGGGCAGCATCAAATAAAGAAAGCATCCAAACTGCAAAGATTCATTTAAACCACCAGGAATCACTGATCTCAAACGGTTAAAATCCACTGGGCACTCCTTTTCTCAAAATCATTATTGTCCAAATTTCCTTTCCTGGGTGATGGATAAACCACCTCTATGACAAGATCTAAAAGATCTTATAGATCAGACCCTTAAATTTAAGAGTGAAGCTGATTTCTCTTGGCGAGAGCTGTTATTACAGAACTCAATTGAGAAATAGCAAAACTTTATTAAACAGCGTAAGCATCGACAATATATACGAGATCTTACTGAATTTAAAGAAAAAAGAGCATATCAATTTCTAACTGAGGTAAACAGTTAGATGCCAAGATGCCAGTTGTGATATCACTGCTGCTGGTTGGAATTAAGCGCAGTGAAATATCCCGGGCGTTTTGCTCTGGGCATGCGCGATGGTTGTGAAACCACGCAGGCGCAGTGAATGATGTCCGTGGTGGTTCTCAAGCCTGGCGCTTCACTCTGGGCATGCGCGGCGGCTGTGAAACCACGCAGGCGCAGTGAATGAAGTCGGACGCTGAACATTGAGCATGTGCGGTGATTCCTAGCCGGCCCCGTGCGCAGTCAATAATTCCGGACGCCGACAAACTGAAGCCGCCGAGTTTGAAAAAGGTATTAAAACTTTGCGTGACATGCATTCCCTGGCACTGTACATTAAACGGGAAAAATTTAAGACAGGTATATAGTCATATCGGCAAGTTTTGATTAGATGGTGCTTTGTATTGTAGGCACTAGGGGGTTTATGCTAATAGGATGGGCGGTTCCTCACCTGTTTAATCTATGTGAGGTATATTTAAGGAGGGTCCCTATTGGTTGGGGGACGTTTCCTACATGTGGCGGAACTATCTACATCTTTCTGAGAGATTTACTCCCCTGATGAAACCTAGTTTGGGGAAAAACGCGTCGGGAGATTTTTCTCTTTGAAATTCTCTCTTTTGTTTATATATACCATTGGCCCGGATTTGAAATATACTAGGTTGCCTAGGGTAAGAAGTTGGTAACGTGGGGCCGCCCTTTCCAGGGCGATGACCCATAAAGGTTTTTCTTAGGGTCAAATAGGGTGGTTGGGGGGGTTGGGTGTGCTTACTGTATTAAATGGGCCTTTGTTGGGTCAAAGGTGGAGTATCAAATCTTCTCAGGAACATATCAATGGAGGACTGGTGAGGAAACCACCTTGGAAGCTAAGTATACTCCCTCTTTCTATTATATATGGAATCATCTTATAGAATATTGTAATTAAGGGATTAGTTTTTTGTAAGTTTTAACTAGTAGAAATAAAGCTTTGATGTTTTTATACCTCGCCTCATCATCTACTATACACTGTACCATCTGATGTGACAAAGATTTATGAATGGCGATGGCTACACCCCTACTTTTGGAATGTGGAAAAATTTGCAAAAGTCCATTGCGTAAAATATTTGTTTCTTATCACCGGGGCATTAGAAGATTTGAAATGTGTTTCTTGAAAACAAGCTATATGTGTTTTCTGACGATGTAAATGATATAGGATTTGGGCCCGTTTATTAGGCGCATTAAGACCCTTTGCATTATAAGAAACTATATTAAGATCCCCCATTTAAGAGAATGGGAGAGCCGCCAATGAGATGCGCACCGCTCCAAGCCCCACCGGACAGGGAAAAAAAAAAAAGGGGGTGAGGGAGGGAAGGGACAAACAATACACAGCAAGTACAAAGCAAATAACACAAGAAAGCAGGAGGGAAAAGCCCCCCCCACATCATAAACTAGTAAATATCCTAAAGGAAAACCAGGGCAGCCACCAAACCAAATAGCGGTCTGGAGGAAAGCCCATCCCTATGTATGGAACGTGTAAGACAGGCAAGCTCCAGGGCAGCCCATGTACCTCCAAATTGAGTAAGAGCAACTAAACCGGATATTATAAAAACCTTATATCTCGTGGGAAAACCATGGGGAGAGAAAAAAGTGACCCACAGCGCAACCAGGGGGTGGGCTCACCAATCGCTCTTTCAGAAGAGACCTCAAAAAAGAGAGGAAAAAGAAAAAAGAGAAAGTCCTGATGACAAGTGAAGTATCAATGTCCTTCATGGCACAACATGGGTGACATCAGACGGGGTACCGCCCGAAATCAGGTAGGTCTGTAGCTTACGAGGCCGATGGGTTCGGGCTCTATGCGGAAGAGGCTTCGCCGGGTCAGTGCGGGGGTCGGCAATAAGTCCGAGTCGTCCTGCGATCTGTTCCTCGGAGGGGCAAGGGCCGGCAACGAGATATCAGAAATTTGTAAGTCCCTCAGGAACGCGGGCCACATCCTCAGGAGAGCGCAGCGTGAAAGATTTCCCGCCCTGCCGGGCGATGAGGGCAAATGGGTACATTCCACGGTATGGGGAAACTCTCTTTCCGTTTGCACAGCAGGATAGGTTTGGGGCATTGCTCGTGAGCTAGAGTGTGGACGAGATGTCTGGGAAGATCTGTATCGGATTTCTTTAAATGACAGGGCTCTATGTGTTCTGGACCGCCGTAGAATCTCCTCTTTGAGCAAAAAAAAAATGAATACGACCCAAAAAACGGGCCCTTGGTGTTGAGGATCGTTGCTGGGTGGGCGCAGCGCTCTATGCACCCTATCCATTTCACTGAAAGTATTCGGGTCACGTTCTAGTATGTTATTGAAAATGCTGGAGACTGAAGAGTACAGCTCGGCCGTTGGTATCGACTCTGGCAGACCTCTAATCCTAAGGTTATTCCTGGCCCCTATTCTCAAAAATCATCTAGGTGCTGCTGGATGGCAAAAAGCTTTAGAAGAATGCTGCTGGACTACACCTTGGGAGAGCAGCCAAAGAAGTAGAAGAAGAATCCTGGACTTGCTGCAGAGGTTGCACTCTAGTTAGATAATGATGAGAGAATCTGTGCAAAAATTGGCGAATTCCCTTTCCCGGGAACCCACCCAGCAACATTTTAGACATTGGTTTAGAGGTCTTGTCTTGTGGGAAGGTCTTGGAGAAGAAGCCGAAGGTCTGCTAAGGTGACTGGTTTATCCGATCCCTGGGAAGCGGTGACCAACTCAGTAGAAGCCACGCCAGGAGAGTCGATGCTATCTCCAGAAAAACAAGCCAGCGGTGATGGAGTGCCGGTGTGTGACCTTGAAGTGAATGATGCATGCGGCGGGCCACAGCGAGGAGTGGAGGTAGAGGAGAGGGATCCCGCTTTCTCGGCACAGGATTGGGCAGGTGAGCAGCCCGTCGAGACCTCAACATGGGGGCCCTGTTGGGGAACCGCGGCCCGCCGGTTGCCTGGTGGGGTACGTGCGTTGGATAGTCCCCCCATGAGGAGCCGGTAGACCATAGCCCAGATCTCTGTGGGCGAGGAGGGTCTGTGGCTAGGAGGAGGTGCACCTCGATTGCCAGGTGGTATTGGAAGCCTCCTGTGAGTGGGCTCTTTACAGGCCTGTGGTGAGTGCTGAGAGCTGGATGGCACCGGTGGTAGACTGAATGTCCGGGCCACAATCCCCCAGATTCACAGCAGAGTCCCTACATGTCCCAGTTTGTGGGGTTATGGATGCAGGCTCCCCCGAAGAAATAGCTGAGTAAGGGGACTCAGGCTCGGCCAGTCCTAGAGGGGCCGCCAAGGGTGAGTGAGAAGGGGTCCCAGGTGCTGCGGGGTGAGTACCTGCCGGGATCGTGGGTCCACATCCCCCTGCTGTGGCACCAGGCTCCTGCCCAACATGATGAGCTGGCGCCGGATCAGCTGGCAGCAGGACTGAAGCTCGGGCACCACGCGACGTCGGCTCGTGCTCTGTCGGTCCACTCGCTGTACAGCCTGCAGCCTCTGAAGGAGAGGACGGATGCGCTCGCGGCAGCGCCGCAGGTCCCGATGTCCGGACTTTGGCGGAGGCAGGAGGGGATCCCCCGGGCACCGGCCCCGCAGGTGAGTCAGGGCTTCTGGGACACTCAGCGCCGCCGGGGTCGTTTTCCACCGGTCCGCGGGTAACAGCGGCGCCGGGCACACTCACAGCCACCTGCCTGCCTTGGATGGGGATGACAGGCTCCGCTTCTCCTCTCCTGCGTCCCGACCGGGTGGATGGTAAGGCCTGCAGGGGTGCCGGCGTTAGGCCCGACCTCAGTTGCCGCCATCTTGGGCATGGTTGCCAACCCTCCCGTTTTTGGCTGGGTCACTCCCGCTAATGGGGGCCCTTTTCCCGCCCTCCCGCTAGGGTGCATAACCTCCCGCCTCTTTAGAGAAGTGGAGGTTATCTGTGCACAGAGGGCACCGGGCGTGTCTCTTGGCTGCCTAAAGCCTCTGTCCTGCCCCCCGCCGACAATCCTCTCCTAGCTTCAGGGGAAGCTGCAGAGCATTGCGGGGGAAGGGGGTGGGGCTTAGCGGGACCCGCGAAGCTCCGCCCCCTTTCTACGAGTTAGAAGAACTCGGATGCCAGCAGGACAGGTGATGCAAGGGGGATGGCTGTATGTGGTTTGGGGGAGGAGGGTGGGCTGATTGCCTGTGAGGGGGGGGGTGTGTGTGCAGTGACTGAGTGCATGTGAGGGGGGAGTGTGAAGTTAGGTTTTTTATTTTATTTTAATAGTATAGGGGGCATCTGCGGTATGGGGGCATCTGCCGGGGTTTCATGGGGGCCTTCCCGGGGAAAAAAGGGGCTCTCCTGGAAAGGGGATCTGCCTGGCAGGGGGGCATCTCGGGTTTCAGGGGGGCATCTGCCGGGTTTAAGGGGGCACTCCTGGAAAAAAGGGGGGCATCTGCCGGGCCATGGGCATCTGCCTGGTTCGGGGCTTCCTTTCGGGGGCTCTCCCTGGATAAAGGGGGATCTGCTGGTGGGGGCATTCCCGGCTCATGGGGGAAAACCCTGGAGGGGGCATCTCGGTGGGGGTCTCTGGTAGGGGGCATCTCCTGGATGGGGGCATTGCCGGGGCAGGGGGGCACTGCCGGGCCATGGGGGCATCTCCTGGTGGGGGCATTCCCGGGAAAAAAGGGGATCTCCTGGATAAAGGGGATCTGCCTCCCATGGGGGCATCTCGGGTAAAGGGGGCATCTCCGGCTCATTGGGGGCATCGCCTGGATAAAGGGGCATCTGCCTGGTAAAGGGGCCTCTGCCGGCTCAGGGGGGGCCATCTCCCTGGAAAAAGGGGGGCATCTTCCTGGTCATGGGGGCACTGCGGGCCCATGGGGGCATCGGCCGGTTAAGGGGGCATCTGCCTGGAAAAAGGGGGGTCCCCGGTGGGGGCTCTGCCTGGCATGGGGATCTGCCGGGTTTTGGGGCATCTCCTGGTATGGGGCATCTCCTGGATGGGGGAATCTCCTGGATGGGGGCTCTCCCTGGCCCTGGGGGATTGCCGGGCTCAGGGGGGGCATCTACTGGAAAAAGGGGGATTCCTTTGCATGGGGGATCTGCCTGTATGGGGGGCATCTCCTGGAAAAAGGGGGATCTCTGGCTCATGGGGGCTTTGTGGATAAAGGGGAAACTCCCTGGCTATGGGGGCATCGCCGGGATAAAGGGGGCTCTGCCGGGAAAAAAAGGGGGGGCTTTGCCGGGCTCGGGGGGCATTTGGATAAAAGGGGGCTCTCCGGGCCCTATGGGGGCTTTTCCTGGATGGGCCATCCCCTGGTATGGGGCCATCTCCGGGAAAAAAATGGGCATTTCCTGGTGGGGGCTTCCTGATGGGGATCTCCCGGGCCCGGGGGGCATTCCGGGTAAAGGGGGCATTCCTGGTATGGGGGCATCTGCTGATAAAGGGGGATTCCCTGGCCCATGGGGGCTTTGTGGATAAAGGGGCATTCCTGGCTCAGGGGGGCATTGCCTGGTTCATGGGGGCTCTCCCTGGTTTAGGGGGCTTACCGGGAAAAAAAGGGGGCATCTCCTGGCATGGGGGTTTTCTCCTGGTGGGGGCTCTCCCCGGGCCAGGGGGGCATCTGCTGGAAAAAGGGCATTTTTCCTGGCCATGGGGGCATCTGCTGGTTTCGGGGGGGATTGCCTGGATGGGGCATTCCCCGGGCTCAGGGGGGCATTCCTGGTTCAGGGGGGGCATCCCCGGGTTCAGGGGGGGCATTCCCGGGATGGGGCATCTGCCGGGCTGGGGGCTTCCTGGTAGGGGGCATCTCCTGGCATGGGGGCATCTCCCGGGGTCAGGGGGGCCTTCTTGGATAAAGGGGGCTTCCCTTGATGGGGCATCTGCCTGGCCAGGGGGGGCATTACCGGAAAAAAGGGGGGCTCGCGGCTAGGGGGCATTGCCGGTAAAGGGGGCTTTCCCCCTGGATGGGGGGTCTCCGGGATAAAGGGGCATTTTCCGGCTCATGGGGGTTCCGGGGAGGGGGCATCTCCCGGGTCTGGGGGCATATGCCCCGGGGAAAAAGGGGGGATCTCCCTGGCTTTGGGGGATCTGTGTAAAGGGGGCATTTGGCTATGGGGCCAAATGATTTATGGGGGACTCCTGGAAAAAAGGGGCACCCCCGGCTGGGGGGCATCTGGCTAAGGGGGCAGCCTGGATGGGGCACTTGGTAAAGGGGGCATCTCCTCAGGGGGCCACTGCAGGTCAGGGGGGGGCCATCGGCCAAAATTTTTGGGGGTACTGTTTTGGGGGTATTCCCCCCCCTCTTCTGGATGTGAATGGCTATCCAATCAAGAAAGTGGGTGCGCCAAAACCCCCAATTTAGCTTTTTTCCGGCCATTTCACATTAGGTGGAGTAGGGTGTGGCTTTTTCGAAGGGGGGTGGGGTTACAGCAAGTGGGCGTGGTATGCAAATTTTTTGGGGGGGGCTACGCACGGCCCCTTCAAAATCTCCCCCTTTTTTACTTCCAAAAAAGGTTTGGGAAAAAGTTTTTGATCTTTGGGGGGTAGCTGTGGCAGCGCTTCTCCTCCATTTAAGGGCGTATTTGCCAAAATATGGCTATGTCCCCCTGGGAGGGGGGGTAGCCGGGAGCCTTCTTGTTTTTTTATGTTTCCCAGGATGCGGCCCCCTGGTCCGGATTATATGAAGGCTTCGAGGGGCTCACAGAACTGTTCCTCATCGGGCCCTTAGGACCCCCCCCCCCGGATCTGAAAGCTGCAACATTTCAATTGTTTTGTAAACCTAGCCCTATGAGGGCTCATTATTTACCGAATGAGCTTCACTTTTTAGTGGTATATAGTGAACAAGTAAAAAATTCAGCAGTGACTGGGCAGGGTGAATCAGTGGCTTATGAATACAGGCAGTCCCCCACCTTAACACATTAACCGTTCAACTTATATCTGTCGCCCTAATTATCAAACAGGAGACAAATAGGAACATGCTGGCACTTGTATGTTCCAATGTCCACAGCAAGATAGTAGATGTGTGGAATGACAAGTTACATCAGCATGCACAGTAGCCCATGAGGTGAAAATGACGTGAAATCTTCTTAACAGGGGCACAGACAGCGAAACAAAATTTAAAAACACTACCCAAACTTTAAATAAAAGAAACTTTTTGTGCTGGAGTTACATTTAATAAATATACCTGTTCCAACTTACATACAAATTCACTTTAAAGTGTTTTTGCCACAATCTCATTTCATACCTCTTGCATCCAGCTCTACAGCTCTGTGTGTTCAGAAGGGGGTGTGTGTGATTTGTTTGAGTTACATATCATGTGACCCAGCAGGATGACATCACCAGGCTCTTCTTTCTGTAGATAAAGAAAGGTCTGTTTATGTAAAGCATTGTGAGTAGCTGAGAGGTAAAGCTTTTGCCTCTAGACACAAGTGTCCTAGGTTCAAATCCCTACAGGAACCAAACTTGTGGTTTTTTTTTCTCTTTATCAATGCACACACCTGGTCGTATCCCCTGGAGACGAGCTGTAAACAATGGATCACTAAAGGAGCACTAAAACAAAACGGTAACACAAGTTTTTAATAATAATAAATGGTGAATTTTTTTTTTTCATTTGCAAGCTTCTCACATCAATTTTACTTTCTGGCAAAATCCCTTTAAGAACAAACCTACAGTCCCTATCCTGAATGGTTTATATTTTTTATTTTTTTTTTTTTTTCTTTTTTTTTTTATCGTAACTTGGGGACTGTCTGTACTATGGACTCATCTCTGCTAGTGCCATCTGTGCTCTGCAGCGATGAGAACTATTATTGTCTGAAATGACTTCACCTTACAGAATAAATGACACACAGCTGTAAACAGGCTGTCTGTCATCCTTGTAGTTGTTCATAATTCCCGTTTTTTGCATCTGGCTCAGACCAGTATAAATTTTGACGCAGGATCTGCACACCTTAGGTTATGTTCACATGGCATAATTGCGGCGGGCGTTCGGGAGTCGTGCTGATCGGCGTACTCCCACGACGCAGGGGGGCAGCCCGCTGGCCCCATAGACTGTCATTATTACGCGCCACGAATAAGTGACATGTCACTTATCTCCCCAGGTGTACAATACGATCATATTATACACCCGGGGAGAGGAGGCGTAATCCATAGTTCTCTATGAGAACTGTGGATTACCGTAATTTTGGCGCACATCTCGCCCGTATTAGAGCGCAAATACGGCCTGAAATGCACGCCGAAATTTGACCATGTGAACATACCCTTAATAGGAAAGTGGATGCTCATGTGGAACAGCCAATAGTCTATGTATCAATCATAGAACTCCACAGCACATCTCAGAGGAATTTATATTCGACTTCTGCTTTTAGCTCTCCAGAAGTCTTGCCATGCTCATCTAGCACCTTAGCTGCTTTTTACTAGTTCAGATATCACTTGACAAAGGCTATTTCCATCAACATGTTGTGGTTTACATCTGGATCATTCATGTATGCCCTAATTGATGTCTAGACTAATTATAAATGGAGACAGGCTCGGACTGGCCCACAGGGGAATAGGGGAAAACCCCGGTGGGCCCCTGAGAATGGTAGACCTAAAGTTGTTTTTTAACTCCATATACATTCTCAGGAGATGCAAAAAAAGCATAGAAGAGGAAGTATAAAGCAAGAGGAAGAGTAAAGGAAGGCATGTTACAGTCATTTACAGTACTGTAGGGTGGGCCCCCCTAAAATAATAACTTTCACCGGTGCCCCCATAAAAACTCAACTAGTGGGCCCCTAGAGTCAACTCCACCTTTGAGCCCTAGGCAGCCCAGTCCAACACTGCATGGAGTGCAAATGTCTTTATCACTATATGTCTTTATGGAAATAGAACTGCATCACTATAAATTCCTCTGAGGTGTACCATGGATTTCTATGTATCCTACAGACCACCATAAAGACTTCATCCCATTTACATAGATACAAAGTTACATAGTTAGTAGGTTTAAAGAAGACACATGTCCCAATCGAGTTTCAACCAAGGTGGGGAAAATGTTGGGTGAGGGAGAGAGACAAAGGACTAAAGCCCAGGCTCCCACTGTTAATGCACCGAAAACCACTAGGCAAGAACCAACCTGCACCAGAATAGTACCCTAATATCTACCGCCAGAGCCGCCACCGTCCAGGATCCAGATTTACCAGTCTACGTACGCATTAATATTCTTTAGGTTTCCATGGTAGGTATCTAAGCCTTTCTTGAACTCTCTACAGTTCCTCCTGCTGTGACCAGCTCCTCAGGCAGGCTATTCCACAGATATACAGTTCTTAACAGTGAAGAAACCGCTCTTCTCCTCTGGATATTTAAATCTTTTTTTCTCTAGTCGACCCAGAGGAAATGTCCCCTTGTCTTTTGAGGGGGCTTCACCTGACATAATTTTTCCACATACTTTTGTAGGGACCATTTATATATTTATATAAATTAATCCATGTCCCCCCCGAAGAGCCAGGTCTTTTCTCAAGACTAAATAAGTTCAATTCTACTATCCTTGCCTCATAACTAAGATGCTCCATTCCCGCTTATAAGTTTGGTTTGCTCGTCTTTGTACTCTCTTCTTAGCTCTATTACATCTCTTCTATAAACGTGGGCCAAACTAACAGCATATCTAAGTTGAGGTCGCACCAATGCTTTGTACAGCGGTAGAATGACATCTTGTCCCGCGAGTCCATGCCATCTTTTAATACAACCACAATATCTTACCTGCCTAGAGCAGCTGATGAATTGCATGCTGTTCTGTAGTTTATGATCTACAAGAACGCCCAATCTTTCTCAACAAGCGATCTCCAAGTTTTTCTCCCCCTAGACAAATGATGCCTGTATATTATTTCTCCCAGATGCGAACCTTACATTTTTCCACATTTGACACCCATTTGCCTAGTGGATGCCCAAGCACTCATTTGTCCACAGGTCTGCTTGCAATTTATGAGCATCTTCCATAGATTGCACTACACTACACTACATATCTTGGAGGTCATCTGCAAAAATCGAACCGTGGCTATTGATCCCCTCCACTATATCGGTAATAAATTCATAAATAAGAGGAGGACCCAATACTGAGCCCTGCGGCAACACAACTCCCAAAACCGGGACCACTCAAGTAGGATTCTTTACCACCACTTCTGGAGTAATACGAGTCCAGCAGCAGTTATTAATCCGAACAAAAAAAATACACACTGTTATCTCTAACCCAATGGATTCTAGTTTACCTACAAACGCTTATGGCGGGAACAGTGTCAAACCCTTTGCAAAGTCTAAAAACACAAAGATCAACAGCTGCCCCGCTATCCCAGACTCTACTCTCGCCTCTTCATAAAAAGAAATCAATGGTCTTACAGCTTCTGTCCTTAGTAAATCCATGCTGGCAATCACTAAATAATATTGTGTTTGTCACATACTCCTGTTTATAGTCCCTAATGAGCCCTTCAACCTTTTTTTCCCACAACAGATGTTAAACTTACTGTCTATATATTACCGTGGGGCAAGACTTAGAACCTTTTTTGAAGATGGGAAAAAACTACATTTGGCACTTGCGCCAGTCTCCTGGTACTATACAGTCAGCCAAGAATCTCTAAATATCATGTACAAGGGGCACACTGATAACCGAGACTGAGCCTTTAATAACTCTTGGGTGAATGCCATCAGGCGCCTGGAGCCTTGTTCACATCCAATTTATTTAACTTGGGCTTTGACTTGTTCTACACTGAGGCCAATTAATTATAGCAGATGATGTTTAACAGTACTAGGCACCACCTACATCTGCACTTGGCCCATCCACATCAACTACTATCTCATTTGATAGTATATACAGAGCTGAAGAACCTATTAGTACCTCTGCTTTCTCTTGTCACCAGTGACCAGTCCCCCATCACAGTTTTTAAGGTCCTACTTGCTCTGTACACTGGCTTATTTGGCATTTATATGTTTTAAAGAATTTCTTGGGGTCATTCTTGCTATCCTTGGCCACTTGCCTTTTTCATTTTGAATTTTTAGCTGCTTTTAATCCACTTTGTTTACAGATTTTATTAATCTCTTTGTAATATTCAAAGGCGATGCCGATCCCTCTTACATTATATTTTTTTAAAGCCCTTTTTTTTATTGTTTATTGCCCTCATTAACAGAGATAGAACCATGTTGGTTTTAGGTGTTTTTAGTCGCCACTATACTTGTTACCCATAGGAATATATTTTGCAATAAATTTCCCCAAGTATATTTAAAGCTCCACCATTTGGCTTCTATATCACTATTTCTAATAAGCTTGCTACCCAGTCCTGGTCCTGTATTGCTCCCTCAATAAGCCAAATTTTTGCCCTTTTGAAATTGAAATTTTTACTTTCCCGCTCTGTTTTTTTCTTCTTTTCAGTTATGCTCAAAAATAAATTATATTGTGGTCCACTTTACCTAGATTTTTCAGAAACCGTGACCGGTCTGACAAGTTCTGCTTTAGTAAAATACCAGATCCAACAGAGCAATCACTTCTAGTGGGTTCCTCACAAACTGCCCCATAAAATTAACCTCTAACAGATTGAGGAACTTCCTTCCTTTTTCAGTCGATGCAGAATACCATGACCCCAGTCAATGCCTCGGGAGAATTGAAGTCACCCATTATTATCACTGTACTGCCTGAGTTGACCCAGCACCATTGATTATGCATCTTTTTCTCTATCTCCTCAGTGATGTTCGGGATCGGGTCTATAGATTAAACCAAAAATAATATTTTTCTGCATTAAATCCCACCTTGTATTTCCCCACCCACAATGTTTCCACATCATAGCACTCTGCCCAGTCTTACCTCTTTCACATTTGCCTTCATATCACACCTTACATATAAACAACACTCCTCCACCCCACCTTTCGCTCTGTCTGTCCTAATAGATTAAAGACCTTTGAAGTTGACCACCCAATCATGCGAGGATCCTCAGCATGTTTCAGCAATACCTACCACATCCAATCCGCTCCTCTACACTAGCGACTCAGTATCCCCTATTTTGGTAGCAATGACTCTAGCATTTGTGAATAGACCATTTTAAGTTCCTTCCAGTTTTAACACTTTCCGTCATGGTTTGGATTAGTATCTAACATGTTCATTAGACCATCAATGGGATCATACATTACCCGATCAGTAGAACAGCATGGGATTAAACTTACCTGTTCAGATGGCGTTTTCGATTAAGACATCTCTCCATCGCGGTAGAATGGCATGGGATTATACATTACCCTTTCAGATAATGGCCACGGGATTATACATTATACCTTTATTAGACAGCATGCGATTAGTAATTATACAGTTAGTAATGGCATGGAGATTAACAGAGAGATTGGGGTACTTATATCTTCAATGCATGTTTGGCAACACATGGATCACCTTATCCACTGGTCTTCTCGCACCTCCCCCATTCCACTTCCTCCACACGCCGATAAGTCTGCCCACTCACTAACCTATTCTAAGCCCTTTCATTTTCTATATTGTCCTCACCCTCCTCATCCCTAGTTTAAATACTCCCGGCACCCTTTCTAGAATCGTTTCCCCCATGCACAGCAGACCCCCTTCCATTCGGTGCAATTTTATCTGTAGAAAACAGATGTACCCCAATGAAAAATCCAGCCCAGGTGCTCGTAAGAACCCAAAACCCCTCTGTCCTAAACCAAGACTTCACCATGCATTAACCTCCCTGATCTCCCCGTTGTCTTTCCTGAGTAGCGCATAGGCACCGGCAGTATTCCAGAGAACACAACCTTGGAGGTCCATCCCTTCAGCTTTGAGCCTATGTTTCTTTAAAATTAATTCTTTAGGAGCCTCCACCTACCGTGTATTTCATGTCATTGGTTCGCAACATGACCACAACAGCTGGGTCATCGCCAGCCCTCCCAGTAAATTATCCCACCCTCAACCACATGCCGAACCCTGGCCCCAG
Source organism: Phyllomedusa bahiana (assembly GCA_025379985.1). Classification (NCBI taxonomy): domain Eukaryota; kingdom Metazoa; phylum Chordata; class Amphibia; order Anura; family Hylidae; genus Phyllomedusa; species Phyllomedusa bahiana. The sequence continues at coordinate 82,379 of JAODAL010008234.1, read as the reverse complement.
GAGAACAGCCAACCATCGTTGAGGCGTCCTGCGACAAATTATCTATCCGTCTTCCTGAGTTATAGAATCCCCTACAACTACTAATGTCTTTCTTCACCTGCATTCCCAACCCCCCTACTACTAGATGGGCTGCTTCTCCTGCTGCTAGGAAGAGCAAGATCCACTAGGGCAGCCATTTCTGAGACTGATTCCCCACAATTTGTTCACCCAACTTGCAATTTTGCTAGGAATCTCAGGAGGCTAAGTGTCCTTCCTTTTTCTTCTTGTACCCCTAGAGCTCCCCCTGTCTACGTTAACCCAGCTAACACACGGCTCCTCCTAGCTGATCCAATGCATCCACACTCCACATTTATCCCAATAATTTGTTTGCTCCAAGAGTATCAACTCTTCTCTTCATTGTCCAATCCCCCTCAGTGTCGCTTTTGTCTCCTCTATGTTCTATAATGCGAGCTACCATATTAGCAACAATGCTCACAGGGGACTCATCTGCTTTACAGCGGTAATTCACCCTGATCTCCTTGCTCAGTAGTGCATACATATGGCAGATTGTGCACTGCTTGGAAATTGCCATGAAGCTGCCATTAGTCCTGTGTGCAACAGCAATGAAGAAAAAAAAAAAAAAAAAAAAAAATTAATGAATTGAAGTATTAAATAAAAGAGTTTGTTTACTTACTAGTTTTTCTCTCCTGTTTTAACTCCGGATGTTTTGAACTCCGCACTCTGTACTTTCCAAGCACTCCGGTTGAGCCAAGCAAATAGAGCAAGCAGTTGCAGTGTATGTCTACAGAGTTTGCTGCCCGTACTTTGCTACCTATGACCCACAAACACAAACTCCCCTGCTGCTACCCCAGATTCTGTGCCTATTGCTGGCCTATTCTACTACAACTGTTGGACAGCATAGCCACTGTTTTATGGTTGTGTTTGGCTCATTTCTACCCAAACTAATGCTTTGGTCCCCCACGGCTACGGGTTTTCGGCCGATTTTTCAGCGCGGTTAGGCGGTTTTAAGACCGCCTGAAAAACCGGCCGAAAATGAGCACAATTTGGTGCTCTATGAAAACCCGTGCAGCAGTCCCCACTGCACGGGTGTTCCGCCCGCGTTTGGCCACCGGCGGCCCGGGCGCAAAACTATTGAGCAAGCAACCATCTTCTGTCCCGGTTTTCGTATGGAATATGTGGCTTCTCAATGGAGGGGGGGAGGGCTGTTCTCCGCTCATCGCGGAGAAAAGCCATCTCCCCCGCGGCCGTGGGGACGGGCGCAAAGCAGGACGAATATTTGTCCTATGCCGTGTGAACGCGTCCTAAGTGTCTCATGCTGCTTGAACCTCAAAAACATCTCCAGAATACACCCTTTTCTTCCTGTGGAAACCACCAACATTCTTGTGGTTGCCCTGATTCACTCTTAATAAATTTACCTCATCAGTTTTTCCCTTACTAAACTCTTCTCTCTTCAATCTATCCTGGAAACAGCTAGGCTCATTGATCTGCCCAAACGCAAGACCAATGCTACTACCATGTGCCACTCACACCCAAAAGGCTCTCTACAGTGCTATACCTCCATACTAACCCGGGTTCTGCATTCTGTCAATGATCTAAGGGTAAGGACACACAATGTGGTTGCGTTTCAAGTGTGTTATTCCACATGCATATTCTTTACTCAAAATGATGCAGTAACAAAGCGCTTAAGATATTGCCATTTTTTTTAATAGCTATTATATTGCCATTTGCAAATACTGTCATTTGCTATATCTGTGATATTGAATCATTAAATATATTGCTTCCACAGTTCTTTACTGCAGCCTCAACCACATACGGTTCAGCTACACAATTAACAATGCATTCAAGATCTGCATACAGATGAACCAGTTATATTAGGCGGCCAATGCAGGAACATTAAAATGAGATCCTGAATACAGCGTCAACATTACTACGTGGTTCTGCTATGAACAAATATAGAAATTTGACATACTGCAGAAACAAACTGCAATGCAACTGCTTCATGTCCTCAACCTGACATCCTCCGTAGTCTGAACCTCACACTCCTCGAAGACTTTGCTTGTGCCACACCAGTTTTCTGAAATCTCTGAGTTCACTTCTCAGACAGATTAATTCACCATCCTTAGGGCTCGTCCCCATGGCTGAGAGTAAATTTGCTCTGTTTTGCAGCTGTGCACACGTACGTGTGTGTGTGGGGGGTGGCTTTTCTCCAACGTTTGCGGAGAAAAGCCCTCCCCCTTCATATAGACTGAACATGCTCTATGTTTTTTGGATTGCTGACGGTTTAAAGAAACGTACGGCGGAAAACCCGTGCAGTGGGGACCGCTGCACGGGTTTTTCATAGAGGTCCATGTAAAAGTTTGACAGACGGTTAACAGACGGTTTTCAAAACCGAAAGCTGTCTGTAAAACCGTCCAAAGACCCTTGCCGTGGGGACAAGGCCTTAAAGAGGTTGTCTTACTACAAAGATTAGCTTTCAGCATGTAGGGAACAGTAAATGAAGGCGTTTTCTAAACAGATTGCTTTGTTTATTTTTCTTTGTTGAGATAAAAGTGATTTTATCAGCTCTGAGTGCACTTCGGTTTCTCTAGGTTACCAACCTGCTCTCTCTGCAGTTTGTCTTATCTGGTAGCAGGGATAACATTGGCACACAGAACTGCTGGCAGCTTGAGAGCTTGAATGTTATCTGATCTTACAAACAAAGGAGACTAATTACTACTGTTTACTTTAGGTCTGAAGCTTCTCTGGATGGAAGAGCAGGATATTTTATCTAATCTCCCAGTAATTAGCAGTGAAAGCTGCTCTGTAAGAAAATTTAAAAAAAAACATACCTGTGTACACAATCTTCATTCCAGCTATGTGTCTGTGGGTCATCTGACCGAGTCTCCTGTTGTCTCCCAGTGAGAGGACCAATACTGTAGAGTTTGGGTTATTTATTTTCTTACAGGAGCAGCAGAATACTTGTACTTAAAAAAGAGGTGGGAGGCAACCTCTTTAGGAATTTTAAACATGCCTTAAAGGGGGGTTCCGACGGTAAAAAATGCTTCATTTGTCGGGACATGATGAAAAATTAAAGAGAAGAGGACTACTTACCTCACGGATGCTGTAGTCCCGTTGCTTGGGCCGTCCCGATGATTCTGGCAGCAGCCTTGCCCTTTCATCATTCATGTGACAAGTGCAGCCAATCATAGGCTGCAAAGTTCACATGCACATTCAAGGCTACTGCCAGGATCACCAGGACGACAACAGTGTTCAGGGGGTAAGTATTCTTCTCTTCTATTTTCCATCATGCCCCAACAGACTAAAAGCATCTTCTACTGTTGGAACACCCCTTTAAAAACACATAGTTTTAGGCAGGCCTTTCACATCCATTCATCTCACTCCCCTCTGTTTACCGCCCCTTCCAAATTATTGCACCTAAGTGACTTTGGGGTGTACAGTCACAGTACTTCCCGCAATTACGCCGGGTGTTTGGGAGTCACGCTGATCTGCGCATACTTCCGCAACATGGGGGGGGATGGCCGGCAGCCCACCGGCCCTATAGACCGTCATTACTCGCCGCGTAAGCGCCGCGAATAAGTGACATGTCACTTATCTCCCTGGGCGTACAATGCGCTCTGCACCAAGATATGCATGTGTAATTGTGTCCATATTCAGATGGGTTGGATTTGCTGCAGTGGAAAAATCCAAAGCATTGTCGCCAGGATGACGGTTAGATGAAGTTAGGCAATCGCCTAGGGCTCCACTTAATCCCAGGAAGAAAAGGAGGTGTAAGGAGTTATGGAGTGGGCTGAATTTTCCATTGGGGGCACTATATGCCTTATTTGTCTAGGGCACCAAAATACCTTGTCCCGGTCCTGATTGTCGCAAGTAAATTATCAGCAAATCTGCACAAAATTTGGGGCAGATGTGTATTTTATCATAAAGTATGCCAATGTAACTTCAGTGTAACGTTAGTATGGCAGATTTATTATTCCTTTTCTAGTTTAAATTTACAGTAGTCATTCTTACAGTGTGCCACATTTATCATAGTGTTGATAAATCTGGCGCATGTTAAAACGGTCTGGTCTAACTTCACACCTTTTATAAGGTGACTTACCTAATGGCGCAAAATATTGGAGCATTTATTGACACACGGTGCTGCACGCTAAGACATGACCCCTTTTCACAAAGCTACACCCCCTTTGTCGGACAAGGCACAGACGTGTCTAGAAATTGTCTAAAACACATAATAGATGTGGTGTAAAACATGTCAAAATTATTTCTGGCTCAACTGCCTTGGTAAATGTGCCCCACTGTATCTAAAATCTGCAGTTGTGGATTTCGCTGTGGATCCTCAGCATTTCCATAGCAAAGTCCACAACAACTGCAGAATTCCAGTTTCTTACTGAAGAGAATTGGGAAGATTTGCAAAAAATCCACAGCACACATGTAAGCCGAGTACCGAGGGCAGGTTTTCCGGAATACAGCGAAGTCACGGACAAAGAACACGACTCCAACACCAGCTCAACAACGGTTTGTTTTACTGAATTTTCTGGAACAAGTTGGTGAACAGATCCCCCAAACAAAAATTTTACAAATACGTATCCTGGGCCCCTGTGCTGCACAGCGCGCCGCCAGAAGTGGACGCTCGGGATGCCCGGTAACTTTACCTAACCATGGGGTTCGGAAAGGCTGATAACCCCTTACCTTCTTAATACCGTAATCACCAACGGGAACAATTGTGTGTGGTGGCAGTTGCAGGGGCTCGTGGTGCAGCACAGCAGCTTACACAGCTTAAATGATTTACCCACTTCCCTCCCAAACTTTCCCTCACAGATGAACCAGTTCAAGTAGCTAATGGTGCACTAGCAAACTCTCCAAGTCCTGAACAGGAGGATGTATTTGGGGAACCCTCCTTTGGCCTGTAACTGAGCCTAACTAACTAAACTAATATCAGGCCTTCTCACAGTCCTGAACTCGTTGGCGTGCACGCATCCGCTGAGGTACCTTAAAGATGGCCGAGAATTCCTGTTCTCAGGTGCAGATGGATGGAATGGATGGTCCGGCTACAGACAGTCCTCTCTATCTTGGCAGCTTGTCCTTCTTGTCCAGGAGTTCTCTCTCTCCCTCTGCGATGGCGTCTGTATAGACCGTCAGGCTCTCCTCTGTCCCTGGAACGACTGTGAATCCTGGCTCCTTTAGCTCAACTGTCTCTGTCTGTTCTCTGTCTGTTCTCCTCAGAATCTCAGCAGCTTCTCAAAATGGCTGCTACATGTGCCAGTCTTATACCATGTCCCTCATTTGCATATACTGGAAACTGGACATAGCGGCATCTTGTGGCCAAACAGTAGAATACAAAGAAACATTTTACAACTGTCATGCATGGGATTTTACTTAGAAAACACAAGGAGGCTGTCCCACTATCCCACACACATTGACTGCACCACAGGTCAATTTCTGCCCGGATTTTGGGTGGATTCTTTTTGCAGCTTGTGCATGAGATTTCATAAAATCTTATTCACTTTGCTGTTACTGAAATTAGCTGTGGATTTTCTACACGTGAATCCAATGCTGAAAATACACAGCATGCATATGAACATACTCTAAGGCTATGTTCACACGGCTTAAAATGGGACGTATCTCTCCCCATATTTCGCGGCATATTGTGCGAAATACGGGGCGAGATATGTCCCAGTCATTACGGTAAATTCACAGTTCTCATAGAGAACTATGGATTACGTCTCCTCTCCCTGCTTGCACAATACGCCGAGCGGGGAGATAAGTGACATGTCAATTATTCACAGCGTATACGCGCCGAGAATAATGCATGTCTATGGGGCCAGTGGTCTGCCGGCACCCTCCCCCCCCCACCGCCCCGCCCACGTACACACGGCGTAATTGCAGGGCAAATACGTCCCGCAATTACTGCCGTGTGAACATAACCTTAAAGAGGTTGTCTCATCTCACATCTTTGGGTCTGAGGACAGCTCATAGCTTGCTAAAAATCGACTTCAGAGAATGGAGATAGCCATGGTTTCGCAGTTTATGCACGCAGAATCATCAGCAACTTGTGCCCGCAGAAGTCCTCATTAGCTTAAAAAATTCATTCTTTATTGAAACCAAATGTAAAAAAATGACACCATATAAAGCAGCATAGAAATGTAGTCATTGCAGTCCTATTTTCACATTGTGCACACATTGTGCAATGAAGGCACCTTGATTGCACATTTAAAACAGGGCTGCACTGATACATTTCTTGGCTTTTTTATGTGTCCTTTTTTTTAAAATTTTTTTTCAAAAAAAAAAAAAAAAAAAAAGAATAATTTTTTAACCTCATGAGGGGCTTTTTTAGGGCACAAGTTCGGGATTCTGCGTGCAAGGTGAAGGATATTTCAGTCCTTCTCTTTTCCTGGGACGGTGCCGCCCAAAAGGATCTCCGGGTGAGCTGACTGATTTTTTTGTATACTTACATAAATGGTTTCGCAGTTCTCCCCATTCATTTCTATGGAAGTTCCAAATAAAGCCAAGCGGGTGTACTGTGCTATATTCCAAACTCACACAGGCATAAATGGGGAGATCTGCACACGCACGGTCATCTCCCTGTTTTCTGAGTTCAGCTTGTAGCAAGCGATGAGCTGGCCTCAGACCCAAAGCTGCGAGATGAGACAACTAGGTTAAGAGTTCTAGTTGTATTCAAAAGGACTGGTCAAAACGTTAGTGAACAGTATCATTCTGACTCATTCTTTAACGTTTCATGTATTGTATTGCTATCATATATGTCATTACTTGTATGGCAGCATTGGGCTTATAGACATGTGAATCATATATTACAGCATGCAAGTTATATCATGGAAAATTTATACCAAAACTGCTTTTCTAGCTAGATTCAAACCATGAAAAATTTGCACATTTTGCTGTTCTATGGGACCAATAAAAAGCAACATAAAATATTCTATGAAAAACAAAAAAAAACTATGAATTGCAGACAAAGTAAAATGTATGAAAACAGTAATAATTTAGTTAATTTTTTTAATACATTGCTCAAAAATTTTTAGTATATGCAAAAAGACTAAATTTAATAAATAAAATTGAATTAATTAAATGCAAAAATTTTATTCATATATTCAAATCGGATTTCCCTAATCTCAGCTGCAAATTGAAAAAATGTAAAAAAAAATTTTTTAATTGTAGAATAGCATTTGCTTAGAAAGAAAAAACAAGGCTATAGGACTGCAGGGAGGGAAACATATTGTCAGCTATGCTATATTTCTCTTGATAAGCCATTAGCCGAACATTAATCCTGATTCATTTCATAGCATCTTGTTTCCATGGAAACACAATCCAGTAAAATGAGTAAGAACGCAAAATAAAGGGGGAAAGTGTTTTATCCTGAACGATGCATAATGATGTTTACAAAAAAATGTGGTATTGAAAAAATGACCTTCTCTCCTATTGCCGTGTCTGCGAGTAAAACAGAAAAAGGGTGAGAGCATAAAGGAAGGGAGGTCAGGTAAGTACATGGAGGAGAATGCACTGTCGCATTTGTTTTGCTTGTTAAGTTGAGGCTAACAGGATTACTGTTCACAAATTTAAAGATGTAATTCCTTGAAAAGGAGGCAAAGTGTTATACGGTGTATTTTTTATTGCGGTGGTGTATGGACACAATGGGCCACATATATCAAAACTGTCTAAAGGCATGTTCACACGGCTTAAAATGGGCCGTATTTCGCTCCGTAATTACGCGCCGAAGTGCGCCAATTACGGGCCAAAAACGGCCCATTCATTACGGTAATCCACAGTTCTCATAGAGAACTATGGATTACGTCTCCTCTCCCCGCCCGGCGAAGCAATTCAAGTCTATGGGCCGGCGAAGTGCCGGCCCCCTGCACAGTCCCCCGCACCTGCCCCGCCCCCGGACACCTGGCGGAAATGCGGGGCGGAATTACGCCCTGCAAATACACCGTGTGAACATAGCCTAAGATTAAGGGCTTGTTCACGCAGCTGTGTGTTTGGTTGTGTGTGTTGGATGCAGCAGGATCGCACCCTATATTTTTAAATAGGGCTCATGCCGCGTCTTTTGAACCAAGAATTGACATGTCAATTCTTGGAACAGATCCAAAAGACGCAATGAGACACACATTGGCGATCACTTGGCTGAACGTCGATGCGTGTTTTACATTGCGAGCAGTGTAAAATCACACTGCTCATTGTTAGATGCGTGTTTGGGTCTGTTTAGGGTCCGATAGGCGGATCCAAACATGCATCTCATAACGTATGTTCACACGGACCAAACACGCTGTGTGAACATACCCTAAGGCTAAGTTCACACGGCTAATTGCAGAACGTACAGTACGCCCCGCAATTACGCTGGGTATTCGAGAGATTGCGCTGATATGCGCGTACCCCCACGATGCAGGGGGGCTGGCAGCCCGCCGGCCCTATAGACTGTTATTACTCGCGACGCATAAGCGGCGTGAATAAATGGCATGTCACTTATCTCCCTGCACGTTGTATTGTACGCCCGGGAAGAGGAGGCGTAATTCATAGTTCTCTATGAGAACTGTGGATTACCGTAATGACTGGTGCGCATTTCAATCGTATTAGAGCGCAGTACGCCGCGATATACGTGGCGAAATGCGCCCCAATTTAACCCGTGTGAACATAGCCTAAGACTGTCCTTGTTGCCCATAGCAACCAATCAGAGCTCAGCTCATAGCAGCCAATCAGAGCTCCCCTTTCATTTTTCAGAGCACTATATGAAATGAAAGAGGAGCTCTGATGGAAGTTTTAGACCTAGACAGTTTTCATACATGAGGCCCTTCGTGTTGCTAACTGTAGCCCAATGAGCCTTAGGTATGAAGACTGTCTAGCAGTCAGACTGTCTTTGTTGCCCATAGCAACCAATCCGAGCTCATTGCGACCAATCAGGGCTCAGCTTGGAAAAATGCTCTGGAAAAATGAAAGCTGAGCTCTAATTGGTTGCTATGGGCTCTGATTGGTTGTTATAGGCAACAAAGAAAGTCTGACTGCTAGACAGTTTTCATACATAAGGCTCATTGTATTACTGCCAGAAAGATGTTTGCTTTATTCTCCAGCTAAGCAAGACATTGACTCAGCCACACCCGGGCGTAGTGGCCATAAAAAATATGATATTGTAACAATATGCAAGCAGTAATTTAAAATGGTTCTCCTCAAGATTTACTACAACTCCCAATAGGAATGTAAGTTTAACATTAGTCTGTGTGTTATGTATAACACCTATGTCAGATACATGACACAAAAAGTTCCGTGACGGCAGAGGTAAAGAATTTTCTTTGACATACTAAGACCCAGGGCGACATGTCAGAAACGAGGCGCCACCACGCCAGTTTTAAGGTGCATTAAATGAGTGTATAGTGCGTCCGAAGGTATGAACAAGTCATAAATCTGCCGTGTGATATACCTTACATAGCATAGCTTAACAGCATATCATATTTTAGGCGCATAGCTTAGGGTATGTTCACATGATGTACTGCGGTGCGTACATCGTGTGTTTCGGGAGCTCGCGCTAGTACGCGCGTAACTCTATGAGAACTATGGATTACCGTAATTTCGGCATGCATGTCGCTCGTATTAGAGTGCAAATACGCGGCGAAATGCGCACCAAAATTACCCCATGTGAACATACCCTTAGGCTCATTCAAATGTGTCGTGCCTGGCACAAACTGCTAATTTTGGTGTACGACTGTTCATGCATATATAGAATAGGACTATGACAGTTTATTGCCGCAAAATACACCAAAAGAATGGCGACGCCCAATTCTGGTATGTGACCCCTAGGCCTCGTTCACACGGCTTATTTCGCCGCGTATTTGCCGACGGATTGACGATCGTCAATCCGTCGGCAAATCCGTCCGAAATAAGTCACAGCCTATTTTCTATTGATTTCAATAGAAAATACGGCTCGTCGTTCACACGACGCGTAGTTCCGTTCCGGATTGCCGCCGCGGATTGACGACGGCAATCCGGACGGAAAAACAATTCACATGTCAATTATTTCCGGACGGATTCACCACCTACAATGAATGTAGATGGTAAATCCGTCGGGAAATCAGTTACAAATACGTGCCACACTTAGTGGCACGTATTTGCAACTGATTTTCAACTGATTTCAGAACGTATTTACATCGGAAATCCGTTGTAAATACGTTCTGAAATAAGCCGTGTGAACGAGGCCCTAGATTACTTCTGCGTTTGGCTTTCCATTGTTCTATTTCATTTTATAATGAGAAAAACGTAAGAGATGGGTCGTCCATTAATTTCAATGGAGTTTTAAGGCTTTCAATGTGGCTACATTCCAATGTCAGTTTCTTTTTTGTAGAAAAAAAAGCATAGGATGCTGCGCTATCGTTTCCGTGAAAAAAAAAGCAGAAATCTGACGGAAAGGACCCTTCCTTTTTTATTTTCTTTACATTGAAGTCAATGGAAAACGGGTACAAATGAATGGGTATCTGTCTGCATCTGTTTTTACATGTGTTCGAGTATGTTCACACGGCGTGTTGGATTTTAGATGCGTGTTTGGATCCGTGTTTTGGTCCCAAACACACATCTACCAATGTGCTGTGTGAGTTCCGTTGCTTTCAAAGGAAAACATGCATCGGCGTTCAGACGAGTGATCGCCAATACGTGTTTACTTGAGTCTTTCGAATCCGTTCTAAGAATTGTCATGTCAATTCTGTATCAGTTTGACGCAAGAGCTGCCTTATTTAAAACTATAGGGTGCGTTCCTACTGCAGCCAAAACGCATCCAAAGACACACCTGCGTGTTTGATGCGTTTTGGATACAAGTTAGGCAGTGTTCACACGGCTTATTGCCGGCGTAATTGCGGGGGCGGATTTCTCCCGCAATTACGCCAGCTGTAGCGGGGGCGGGGCGGGGGGCGGCAGCTCGCCGGCCCCATAGACAACCATTATCCACGGCGCGTATCCCGCCAGGATAATGTGCATGTCACTTTCTCGGCGAGCGGGGAGAAGAGACGGAATCCATAGTTCTCTATGAGAACTGTGGATTACCGTAATGACTGGGATGGATTTGCATCGTATTTCGCGCAGTATGGCGCGGAAAACGGGACCAAATCCGTCCCAAAATAAGCCGTGTGAACATGGCCTTACACAGCGCTTTTGGATGCATTTTTCAGATCCAAAACGGATCCAACACACCGTGTGAACATACCCTTAAGGTACATTCACACAGCTGATTTGCATCATGGAATCCACGTTCAAAATCCGCCACAGTTACGCGCAGACTTTGGAAGTGGATTTGATCCTAATTTCAGAGGCGGATTTTTAGACTCTTTATACAATGTGAGAAAAATACACTCACCGGCCACTTTATTAGGTACACCATGCTAGTAACGGGTTGGACCCCCTTTTGCCTTCAGAACTGCCTCAATTCTTCGTGGCATATATTCCACAAGGTGTTGCAACGATGCTCAATTGGTACCAAGGGGCCCAAAGAGTGCCAAGAAATATTCCCCACACCATGACACCACCACCACCAGCCTGAACCGTTGATACAAGGCAGGATGGATCCATGCTTTCATGTTGTTGACGCCAAATTCTGACCCTACCATCCGAATGTGGGCAGCAGAAATCGAGACTCATCAGACCAGGCAACGTTTTTCCAATCTTCTACTGTCCAATTTCGATTAGCTTGGGCAAATTGGAGCCTCAGTTTCCTGTTCTTAGCTGAAAGGAGTGGCACACGGTGTGGTCTTCTGCTGCTGCAGCCCATCTGCCTCAAAGTTCGCCGTACTGTGCGTTCAGAGATGCTCTTCTGCCTACCTTGGTTGTAACGGGTTTGGGTATTTGAGTCACTGTTGCCTTTCTATCAGCTCGAACCAGTCTGCCCATTCTCCTTTGACCTCTGGCATCAACAAGGCATTTCCGCCACAGGAACTGCCGCTCACTGGATGTTTTTTCTTTTTCGGACCATTCTCTGTAAACCCTAGAGATGGTTGTGCGTGAAAATCCCAGGAGATCAGCAGTTTCTGAAATACTCAGACCAGCCCTTCTGGCACCAACAACCATGCCACGTTCAAAGGCACTCAAATCACCTTTCTTCCCCATACTGATGCTCGGTTTGAACTGCAGGAGATTGTCTTGACCATGTCTACATGCCTAAATGCACTGAGTTGCCGCCATGTGATTGGCTGATTAGAAATTAAGTGTTAACGAGCAGTTGGACAGGTGTACCTAATAAAGTGGCCGGTGAGTGTATATCCGCATCAAGGAAAATTAGCATTGTGTATAGCGAAGGGGATTTTCCATTAGGCTATGTTCACACGGCTTAACTGCGAGACGTAATTACGCCCCGCAATTACGCCGTGTGGCCGGGGGCGGGGCAGGAGCGGGGAAGGGAGTGGGGGGCCGGCACTTCGGCGGCCCATAGACTTGCATTACCAGCGGCGCGTATACGTTTTTTAAAATTTCCTATATGACTATTAATATCTTTTAAAAATCGTGAAATCCTGCAGTTCTGACACCCAATGAAGCAGGACATGAGTGGGCTGAGAAACGCATTGTTTAAATTGTATTAGTTATGTTTTAATAATTTCTGTAACAATACAATATTTTTATTAAAAAATGTTTATTAAAAAAAAATGTTGACCGATTCCCTTTAATGTCTGTTTTCAGCTATAGATCTATTCTGTTTTGAACAGAAAGTCAAACGCAGATGTGAACCTATAACTTATTTCTTTAGGGTTGTAATTTTGTGCTTCCCCAGACAAAGACCTAGTAATCACATAAACAATGCTTTATCTTGCAGTCAAATTACATTTTCAAGCGCCCAGCCATGAAGTTTACCTAATAATCATCTCACCTGATAATCAGCATACTTGTCTGTTTTCACAAGATACACAAATAAAAAAAGCACAAAAAAACATATAACCAGAGGATAAAAACACTGCATATTTATAAGAAAAAAAAATACAAACACTTAAAGCTGGCACTGTTCCCTGCCTCCAACACACAACACATTACATCAACGTAATACCAACTGTGTCACAAATGTATGTATTTTGCTAAATATATCTTCTATTGTATATTATATTGCACTGGCTATCTGTACCAGGTGTAGATACATGCACACACAGGATGTATACAAACACAGGCACATGGATTCCCTCCGCTACTTACTCACTGATAACTTTGCAGGTATTTATCTTATTTTAATATTTAATTGATCCATATATTTATTATTTATAGAGGAACTTATTAGACAATGATTTACCACTGAAGAAGCCAAGAAGTGCTTCCTTAATACATATTCTTAAGAATGACTATATAAACCTGCCTTAATAATAATAATTTTTACGTGGGGAAGTATTTAGTCAGACAGCAATTGTGCAAGTTCTCTCACTTAATAAGATGAGAGAGGCCTGTAATTGACATCATAGGTCGACCTCAACTATGAGAGACAAAATGAGAAAACAAATCCCGAAACTCACATTGTCTGATGTGGAAAGAATTGATTTGAAAATTATGGTGGAAAATAAGTATTTGGTCAATAACAAAAGTTCATCTCAATACTGTGTTATATATCTTTTGTTGGGAATGACAGAGGTAAGTCTTCACAAGGTTGGCACACACTGTTGCTGGTACGTTGGCCTATTCCTCCATGCAGATCTCCTCTAGAGCAGCAATGTTTTTTGAGGCTGTCACTGGGCAACACAGACTTTCAACTCCAAAGGTTTTCTATGGGGTTGAGATCTGGAGAGCTACATAAATATGGCTACATAAATATTGTCAAAACCCTGAAACTGAGCTGCAGCACAGTGACCAAGACCATATAGCGGTTTAACAAGACAGGTTCCACTTCGAACAGGCCTCGTCATGATCAATCAAAGTAGTTGTGTGCACATGCTCAGTGTAATATCCAGAGATTGTCTTTTTAAAATAGACATATGAGTGCTGCCAGCATTGTTGCAGAGTTTAAAGGAGGAGAGGGTCAGCATGTCAGTGCTTAGACCAGTGTTTCTCAACTCCAGTCCTCAAGACCCACCAACAGGTCAAGTTTTCAGGATCCCCTTAGTATTGCATAGGTGATATAATTATTGTCAGTGCATTCTGCACTGGTGATATAATTATTGTCAGTGCATTCTGTGGGAGATCCTGAAAACATGACCTGTTGGTGGGTCTTGAGGATTGGAGTTGAGAAACACTGGCTTAGACCATACACCACACATTGCATCACATTGGTCTGCATGGTTGTCATCCCAGAAGAAGCCTCTTCTAAAGATAATGCACAAGAAAGCCTCCAAATAGTTTGCTGAAGACAAGGAGACTAAGGACATGGATTACTGTAACCATGTCCTGTGCTCTGATGAGACTAAGATAAACGTATTTTGTTCAAATGGTGACAAGCTTGTGGTGGCAGCAATCAGGTGAATCCTGCCTACAGTCAAACATACTGATGGAAGTGTCATGGTTTGGAACTGCATGAGTTCTGCTGGCTATGGGGATCTAAAGTTCATTGAGGGAACCATAAATGTCAACATGTACTGTGACAAACTGAAGCAGAACATGATCCCTTCCCTTTGGGCCACAGGGCAGTATTCCAACATAAGCACGACCCCAAGCACACCTTCAAGATGAACACTGCCTTGCTAAAGAAAATGAGGTTAAGGCTATGTTCACATGGCAGTAATTGCAGGACGTATTTCGTCCCACAATTACACCGTGTGTACGGGGGCGGGGTGGGAGCGGTGGCAGCCCGCCGGCCCCATAGACATTCATTATTCTCTGCACATATACGCCGTGAATAATTAACATGCCGCTTCTCTCCCCACTCGCCGTATTGTGCGAGATGGGAGAGGAGACGTAATCCATAGTTCTCTATGAGAACGGTGGATTACCGTAATGACTGGGATGTATCTTGCCCCGTATTTCGCGCAGTACGGCAAGAAATACGGGGCGAGATATGTCCCATTTTAAGCCGTGTGAACATAGCCTTAAGGTGCTGGACTAGCCAAGCATGTCTTCAGACCTAAACCCTATTTAGCATCTGTGGGGCATCCTCAAATGGAAGGTGGAGGAGCGCAAGGTCACTTACATCCACCAGCTCCGTAATGTCATCATGGAGGAGGGAAGAGGATTCCAGTGGCTGCAACCTGTGAAGCTCTAGTGACCTCCATGCCCAAGAGAGTTAAGGAAGTGCTGGAAAATAATGGCGGACACACAAAATATTGATACTTCGGGCACAATTTGTCCATTTTCACTTAGAGGTGTACTCACTTTGATTGAGACTTTTGTAAGATACTGTAGCACCTATATAAGATGTATGTATAACCATATTTAAACATTGAAGCTACTTCAGAGCTTGCAGAAGAGCCGTGGTCTCTTAAATCATCTGATGGGGGTGCCGGTGGGGGGTGCGTGACGTTGTTACCCCAGCAATCCAATACTGATGGCCTTTTCTCACAAAAGACAAGACAACAAGTATGGCAGCACTTATTAGGGTACTAAGGCACATGCAAACGCTGAGTTTATGGAATATTTAGAACTGCATTATAGCTATCGCTATGCATATAATAGTGATATCTGTAATTCAATGCAGTTTTATATATAAGTGTGTATATAAGCTGAGAATAAATTACATCAAGGTAACTTCATCAGATAGGACCCATTATAAGAGATTATATTTGATTGCCCAGAATGAATTGAAAGCTTTGGCCCCATGAGCGGAGCTTACTTTGTTGCTTATTATGCTTGTTACCTGTTTCTTGTAATTTATAACTGTTTCCTTAATTGTTTCCTTGGTACAGCTCCTTTAGTATCTGACTGGGGTGCCTAAAGTTGCACCCACTCCACCTATCTAATAATGATACTGAGGATAGGCCATCAGTATCAAAGTCCCAGGAAAAATCCTTCAGGCATGCCTTAAAATCTTTATTTTTTAAAGGAGGCCAAGTCTAATAATCTATGGCCAACCTGACTTGGTCACAAACATCTCAAATTCACCATGTTCCCAACTAGCTACCATTCTTATATTAGTCCTCACTTTATATTTGTACTGGCTCAGCCTGGCTGGGTGATGGGTACTTGCAGCTTCATATTTCCATTTCTCAACATATGAGGCTGAACCACTAGACACAATTAGCACCATGTATATATTGTGCCACTCCTCCCATTCCATTTAGATTGGACGCTCTTTTGGGACCTTTCCCGCGTGTTTTATTGTTTTGTATACTGATTTATGGGTATGTTATTTTGCCAGTTGTAAAGTGCTTAGAATATATTGCAACTAAATAAATAATGATCAATATTGTTAGGAGAAAACCTGTCAGCAGCCTGTCTCAAGGATGGTACTGCATGACCCCAGGGCAACGGTGAGTCTGCGCGTCCTGCCCTCCCAATCTTCATACCAATTTTTTCTTTGATCCCCACCTCCCTGCTGAAGCCCCCCAGTGATGACACGACACCTGCTTGGATTAAATTGGCCACAGCAGCCGTTTTATTAACAAACATACACATAAATATAACACAAACCAGTATAAATAACATATAAATCTGTAAACCGGTATATAAATATATATATGTAAATAAATATACCTCCACGTATAAAATAATCCACCTCTGCCCGTGCCTCTCCATGTACATATATATATCTATATACAACCACATAAATAACCCGAATAACACTTTATAACCACAGTACCAAACATGGAGCCGAGGTCCTTGGAGCCCCAAAACCGACCCGGCGACCAAAATCCCCGAAGGGACAAAACCACCATTTTGCCCCCAGCCGTACTCCACTGGCTCGGAGGCCCAAAAGCCATACTCTATGGCTCCTCTATTTTGCTCCCCAGGGATAACACCCCGAAAGAGCCCACCTTCGCCGGGCCGTCCAAGTTACCCAAACTCTGAGGGAATCCTACCCCGAAGGACTCCCTCACCAATTTTCTCCACCACTCCAAGAACCTCGACCGCCACGGCCACCGTGACATAAATAATCCCCAGCAACCAACTTTGCCGAGAACTTCCCCACAAACCACACCTCCTACGCTCCTAACCCCATTTTAAGGGCGGGCGGGTGGGACTGCCTCACATGTGCTGCGCTGACTGCTTTCCCGGGCAGAGAGGCGGCCTTAAATACCGCCCCTCCCTGCGCCGGGACTCCTCCCCCGGCAGCCGCGTCATCATGACGCGCTCCGGCCGCGTCACCGCGACCCGCTCCGGCCGCGCCCAGCGTGCCGGGTCATGCCGCGCCTCCCCTCATGGGGGCGTGGCCCCGGTCCGGCGCGCTGCCTCAATGTCAGCACAAAGACGTAAGCCACATGAGGTCCCAGCTGAACATCTCCACTATCTCAAAAATTACTGAACGTGTTTACTTCATCCCCTGGTGCCACTTTCCACACTTCTCAGCTGAGGACTTTGCCACCTACACTTTTCTTTCCAGAGCACAAAATTTAAAGTAGGGGTCTCAAACTTGGCCAAGCAAATAGGATGTACATACAAAAAGTTTAAAATTCCTGGGCCGCATCCCTTTCAAATTCTCACTCCTTCAGGTGAGGCCCAGTGCAGGAAGCATGATGTTGTGCCGTCAACACACTCCCTTGACAACTTATAGGCCACAGGCCTAAAGCAGCCTGTGGCCTGAATGGCTAGGCACACGCAGTGTAAAGCTGTGACATCATGCCATGGACATGTGGCCTTCTCTCTTACATATAGACCACTGCTGTAGACCACTTCTCTCTCACATAGAGACTGCTGCTGTAGCCCTCTTTTCTTTTATAGAGACCACTGCTGTAGACTCCTGCTGTCTCACATAAAGACCACTGCTGTAGCTCTCCTTACTGATCTCCATCCATAGGCTGCAAATGACAGCTTCAGAAGCAGTATGCAGTCTGAGTGCCACTTATTTGAGATCCCTGGTTTAAAGGGAATACTAGTAGCAAGCATAATATGGTTAAAAGAAATGTATTTAAGTAAAGAAAGATAATGAGATATATTGTTTTTTCTTACCTGTTTATTTTATGATTGTAGATTTTTTATAATTCTGTTTTCTCTATATTTAATGGGGGCAGCCATCTTGCCTGAGCTGCTTTTAACAGCATTTAGAGAGATGCTTTACAGCAGATACTTTAATATAGGAGACTGTGAACAGGAGCAGACCCATTGACTTCTTTATGAGAGTTTTCTAGACATGCTCTGCCCTATGACCAGGTAAGAAGTTATTGTACAGGGAGGTTGGAGAGGGGGCGCTGTGACTATCTCCCACTGTGAATGGTGGATCCTGTGGTATCTCCATATTGGTGTCACCTTTTATTGCTTGTGCTTGTTCCCATGACCAAGCGAAATGCACTTCCCAGTATGCAATTTCTAGTAGTCTATGAGTCATTACATACTGGCTGCATCTTACCTGTTCACATTATGCATGCATGCTCAGCAGCAGGATATTGGCCATACTATGTTATTCTGTAGAGTGCAGGATGGGGTGGCGATCTACTGGTGCATTGTGATTTTTCGTATTTTTATTTATCATGACAAAATGAAATGTTTCTATTATGAGTTAGTGATGTGCTACTTTTTTATTAGATGTAATCATATACAAGCCCCACAATTTATTTTGAGTAAATTTGCCCTTTCATTATGTAGGTGGTATAAGTTTTAAAATTTGGCCATAAAGTGTAAACAGTGGGGTAGGCTTAACCAGAAAAAATTACTGAGTAGTAGTCAACTGGTTGGTATGGGAGGTAAAAATGATCGAAAGTAGTAATGGACTCCAGGTCTCAACAGTTCGGATATAAATCACAAAGCACAAGACCGAAATAGGGTAAAAGCACCAATCAATTTCAAAGGACGGATATCCAGCACCAAATAGATTAAAAAAAATTACTATCTTTATTGTAAATCCATTAAAATAGATCAGTAATTTGAATACTTCCTTCTTGGTGAATTATGTTATTTCTCATTTAGGACGACATCTATGTAACCTGGCACCTACACACTGGTTCTAAATAGATATAGAGGAGTGTATAATACGACGGTATGAATGAAAGCGTTATGCGCCAAACTTTCTATGGCAGTTTCGCACCAAACTTTGGTGCATTCTTGACACATTCAAAAGTTTTGTGTCTGCGCCAAGTTTGGACGTACAACTGTTCATACTGTCACGATCCGGCGGTGTCAGTATACACTGACCCGTCGAACATCGGGATATGGTGGATCCTCTGGGCCCCTGCAAGCATAGATGGTGTAACTCGTAGAGGTAGCCGAAGTGCAGGACAGGATAACAGGTGCTGGTACCAGTGACAGAACACAGCAGGTATAGCCGTAGGTGGGTAGCACAGTCCCAGGACGGTAGCGGACTTGGTAGAGCGACAGGTATATAACAGGTATATAGCAGACTGGTGCAGCAGCAGGTATTCTGCAGATAATGCTCAGGAAGCACACAGGTAAACGCAGGAAGCGTACAGGTAATGCAGATTCAGCAGTGTCACAGCAGCCAGGGGTGAAGCTCTGTGTAGGTACAGCAATGAACTGACCAGGAGCAAGGGCAGGAAGTTAATTTTATACAAACAGAGGTCACAGGTTAATTGGCAGGTAAATGAGTACTGTCCCTTTAAATAGAAGTCTGCCACGTGCCCTAGGAGGCGCTCATGTGCGCACACAGGCAGCCACAGAGGATAAGAGTGAGCAGGAGCGAGGGCTGATGAGTAAGTGCCGCCGGGACAGGTAAGTATAGCGCAGGGGCTACAGCAGAGGCATGGGCATGGCCGCAGCGTACACCGTGGCACATGCATATATAGAACAGTATTATGACATTTTTGTGGCGCAAAATACACCAAAAAATGGCACAGGAGCGTTCATACATGTCCTATTTAATTTGTAAGGGCAGTAATACCTTCGCTTTGTACCTATGTAAAGTGAATTTCAGTAACTCCAGTGGTGTTGTAGTATATTTAGTCTTCTGTATGTATTAAAGAGACATTGTACTGAGAGATAGTCAATATCTGAAAATCTGTTCTCTTTAACTACAAATTTTCGTGATCAATTTAACTTGATTTTTTATATTTTTTTATACCAGAAATTCTATTTTTCTCTGTTTTGCACAAATCTTATTAGAAAAATATAATCAACATGAGAAGGTTATTGTCTTCATATAATTTATATAATCTGAGCCTCCTGCATTTCATCTTCATACGATAGAGAATATTCCACCATGATAAACTTCTGATGTCAATGTTAGGATTTATATTGTTCTTCTCTGAACTGACCACTAGTGGCCGCTATTTCACTGTAATGAGTTTATGCTGCACTTTTTACGCTTGACTACTTGTTGCTGCTATTTGTGCCTAATGTCAGATCCACGTCCAAAACTCCACAGAGATGAATGGGACTCGTTTTCTGACTGCAAATCCAGTGGAAAAAAGACCAAAATCCACATTGAAAAATGGATCAAAATACTCGTCGGACGACTCAGTTTTCGGATTCTGAATCTAATGAGTATTTTGTCCAGTGTCGTGTGGACACAGCCTTAGCCCCTTAACAACAGCCTGCTGACTTTTGACGTCGCTGCAGACATTGGGGTTTGAGCCACAGAGTGGGGGAAAGCTCCACTCCCCAGCGCTTAGCCCTTTGATTATCATGGTTCGTGACCGCAGCATAATCAAAGGGCTTTCCCCTGCTCTGTCGGGTGATCGTGACTCTGGTGACCCTACAGAGCCCGGGGAACGGCTGCAAAGTCAGCCCTGGGGACCTAGAGTAGCCCGAGGGCTGTCTGTGTAAGAAGCCAGCGATCAGGGCACACTGTGTGCTGTCATGATTGCTGGCTGTGTCAAACTGACACAAATTATAATGTATTTGCATAAAAATAAATAAAATAAATAATAAAATGAAAATATTTAATAACAAGTAATTGTGCATACATTAAACAAAAAAAAAAATCCTATACATATTAGGTAATCACACGATCGTAATATCCTGTAGAATTAATCTAACAAGTTATTAAAGGGGTTTTGCCACAAAGTAAAATTGATGTGAGAAGTTTGCAAATGAAATAACAAATATTTTCACCATTCTACATTATTAAAAATTCTGCACCGTTTTTTGTTTTAGCTGCTCCTTTCGTGATCCATTGTTTACAGCTCGTCTCCAGGGGATACGACCAGGGCTGAGAGCTCCTCAGTCCTGGTCGCACATGCTCAGACATCACTTCTCATCCCAGGCAGCTGCTGAGTGTTCAAACCCAGGTGCTGTCATTCTACTCCTGTCCTCTGTACTCCTTAGCAATCGGTGAAACAGTGCAAATAAATAAAAAAGAAACCTCAATCAGGTCTGTGCATTGATAAAGAGAAAAAAAACAAACAAACCAGGTTTGGTTCCTGCAGGGATTTGAACCTAGGACCCTTGTGCTGTGAGGCAAAAACTTTACCTCTCAGCTACTGTTTACATAAACAGACCTTTCTTTGACTTGAGAGAGGAAAGGCCTGGTGATGTCATCCTGCTAGGTCACATGATATGCAATTCAAACAAAGTTCACACGCCTCCCTCTGAGCACACAGAGCTGAAGAGCTGGATACATGAGGTATGAAATGAGATCGTGGCAAAACCCCTTTAAGTGTGAAATGTGAATGGTGTAAAAAAAAATGTAAAAAATTCTGCAATAATTTATAAGTGAACTTAAACTATTCCCCCCAAAAATACAACTTCTCCCGAATTAAACAAGGCCTCACACAAATGCATTATTGAAAAAATAAAAAGTTACAACTGTTGAAACACAAGGAGGCAAAAACTAAAAAAATGTTCTGGTCATTTAGTCAGGCCTTCGGCTTAAGGGGTTAAATGTGACCTTAATCAAGATGGGCAGTGCTGTTGCTAATAGAAGTTATTGTGCTTCTTTTTGGACCTACTTACGATCACATGGAAATCCAAGCAGTGCTAACATATTGAGACTTCCTCCAATCTTGTGCCTGTAAAGTTTCTTTTGCCAGACTATTCCTGCTCCTTTGCTGGGTTTATTGCTGTTGTATCCACCCTTTAAAGGGAATCTGTCGCCAATTTTTCTTTTTACTTAATAAATCAAGACCCTGATCCATGTTCTTTTCCTCTCAGCCGGTTTTATTTTCCGATTGTAGATTTCTCAGTTCGGTCGTCTATATATGATTGTGGGGAAGACATTCTTGCTTGCACTGCTTTAACAGCAGTCAGAGAAATACTTTACGGCAGCTTCATGCACATAGGAGCCTTAAAGGGGTTTTGCCAAGAAGTGACTTACTTACCTCTTAATCTGCTCAGAAGAGACTATAAACAAAGCACGAAGCCTCACAGGGGGAGAGAGAGGGGGGCTGAGAACACAGCCAGGAAGCAGGGAGCGTGTGCAATGTTCACTGAAATAATTACATTACAACCAGTGGATTCTATATACAAAAGACACAGGGCTGATTCACTGCTTTTTCTCCACAGTCCCTTGCCAGCTCCTTCATGTTCCCTGTCATCAGATAAGAAGTGCAGACAACGCAAGCGCGGCCAGATCAGCTCCTGTCATCTTCTCTGGTCATGTCTAATGTAAACTTTTAAGTAACTAAGGGCATGTAAGGAAGGCTGTAGCTCTCAGATGCTTCACTTTTTGTAATCACATATATTTAGAAAAGTGATTAAATACCCATTTTGGAGGATCCTACGTCAACATTACATCGTGGCAAAACCCCTTTAAGACAGATTCTGTCCCGTAGACTTGTATAGTAGAGTTTTCACTGTGAAGGGAGGGGCGAGGGGGAGCTGTGGCATCTCCTCTTGTGACTGGTGGATTCTGTGTTATCTATACACATTGGTGTCTCCTTTCAGTGTGACCCTGCTTTTACTGATAATGAGCAGACTGCTGAAAAGCTCTCAGTGTACAGGGAGGGGGAGCTGTGACTATCTTCTACTGTGAATAATGAATCCTGTGTTATCTACACACATTGGTTTCAGTGAAATCCTGCCTGTGCTGATAATGAAGAGACAGCTGCAAAGTTTTCTTTACAGAACAGGAAGTGTCAGACTATTATTAGGCCTAGTGGCCAAAGTGAAAACTGCAGGACTTAAGAATCAACAAAAAATACTGAAAGAGAAATGGAAAATTAAAAAAAAACATAACCAAAAATTCCTAAAAAATGTGTTTAACATAAAAATGTGAGTTAAACAATAAGTCATCTTTTGATGACACCTTCCCTTTAAGTTGTTCTTCTGGGAGTGTTTTATCCATTTCATTCCTGTCCTCTGGTCTTTTCTTTTAGGTGATTGAATTCTTGAAAAAAGTGTGCTGCTCAC
This sequence comes from Phyllomedusa bahiana, assembly GCA_025379985.1. Lineage (NCBI taxonomy): Eukaryota > Metazoa > Chordata > Amphibia > Anura > Hylidae > Phyllomedusa > Phyllomedusa bahiana. Next base: position 59,105 of record JAODAL010008234.1, on the reverse strand, counting down.
CTGGACAATCTCTTCTGCATGCCAAGGGGGGAGGTGCACGGACAGTCTCCAGGACTTGCAAGACTTGAAATGATGCAGAAAAGGATCAAAGAATGTTGAAGTCCAGCACCTCTTGTGAATATAAAACCAGTTTCACCAGTATCAAAACAGGATACTAACCTCATGTCTATACAAATTTCCAGGGAAGTAAATTTAGATGTTTCTCTAACCAACATAAACTGCTTACTAATATCTGATATGCAAAGATTGAGGACAAAATATTTGCATTTTGAGTCACATCATTATTAGTTTCCTACTGTTGATATCCACACCATGTAGCTTATGAAGGGAGTTACATGTAGTGAGCTGGCGTGGCGGATATATAAGGTGTGTGATAGGCTGTCTGCACACATATCCCTCATTGTTGTCATGGGTAAAAAAGGTGATTTACAAGAGTTGCAAGAAGGAATGAATATTTGCTTTTGGCCAAGGGTGCAGGTATTTCTGACACTGCAAGGGTTGTGAACTGCTTACGTGAAGCTGTGGTGAAAGCGTATCGTGAGAGGACAAACGGCGCCATATGCAACATGGAAACTGTGGACACCATGTGCCATCGATGTGAGAGGTGGACATCGGCTACAAAGATGGTGGATCAACAAGTTACAGTGGAGCATCTCACCGCCAAAGTGAACTAGGGGACTACCAGACATGTATCCAAAACAACAGTTCAGTGAACCCTACTGCTGAAGCAGACAGATGTCACTGCTCCTCTGCTAAAGAAGTTGCATCAGCAGAAAAGACTTCACTTTCACAGCAGTAACAGAATTGGACCTTTGTTGTCTTCTTCGATGAGTTATGGTTTCTTCTTTATTGAACAGATGAACGTTGGCATGTCATGTGAGAAACATCAGAGAACAAACACCCTGCAACCATTGCTGGAAGAACACAAGCTGAATGTAGCAGCGTTTTTTTTCTGGGGAATGCACTGGTGGCATTCTCTGGGCCACTCATTCATGCGGAAGATACTCTCAACCAATTTAGATATGAATTCATCCTCGCAGATCATGTACACCCATACAAGCTGATAGTCTTTCCTGCGGTGGATGGGATCTTTCAGTAAGACAATGTGACATGTCACATGGTAGAAATGTCCGACATTGGTGAAAGAGCATGACCAAGACTTCCAAGTTCCCTGTCCCTCTATTTCCTCAGGCTAAATGAGCATCTGTGGTACCACCTCAATTGTTGTGTCTGCTCTATACACCCTTCACCAAACACCCTCCAGGAGCTGTGGGATGCAGTCAGCATGGTTCCAGACACCTTTGACAACCTACAAGGATCTTACCAAGTCCTTCGAAGCCTGTCTAGCTGCTGCACACAGAAGTTTCTCTGGATATTAGCTGTTGGCCATAATAATGTGACTCGACTGTGCATATTCCATAATTGCAGAAAAGTGGCTGTACCTACTGATAGAAGAGCAGGTTATAAATACATTCCCAGCAGGATGCAGATAAGCCATTATGTAATAAGGGAGAGGTAACAAAGGTACAGAATACTAATAAGGAACCACTCACACACCTACTATTGATGGGTGGAGTATTTGTTTTATATAGATGAGGTTCCTGTCGGGTGCCAGTTGTGCGGTTATGTGTAGTGCACTATGCTGGTTTACAGCCTATTAGTGACACCTAAACTATTAATCAGTTGTGCTGCACTGCACCTCTAAGTGTCATTTTATGTGCAAGTATCAGGTTGTTGGTTTTTTTTTGGGGGGGGGAGGGGTTGCAGGTTTTTTTTAGCCAAATGCAATGGGGAATATGTACAAAAGACTTTTTTTCTTCCTGCCGGATCCTTTTTTTGTCTGCGACTCAAACATTGCAGTACCCTTTTTTTGTTTTTTTTTTATTAGCTCTGAAAAAGAACTGACATGTCCACACTGAATCCTCACCATAGAGCAGGCATCCTCAAACTGCGCGGCCCTCCAGCTGTTGGGAAACTACAACTCCCATCATTCCCACTCTTATAGATTATATAAATTCATGATGGGAGTTGTAGTTTCCCAACAGCTGGAGGGCCGCAGTTTGAGAATGCCTGCCTTCAAGTATAAGAGGCTGAGAATCTGCCTCTGAAAATTAGCGTCAAATCCACAACTGAAATCCACACTTTAGAGGCACAGATCTGAGACAAGGATTCAATGCTGATTCTGTGCTGACATTTTTAGCATCCAAATTACCATGTAAACATACCTTAATACTAAGCATCCATCTCTTCATGAATAGGAGGCATGTCAGTAGCTATTTATCAGTATCTGGCCACTGTGCAACCTTCCCTGTATAGCATTGTGGCATCTTTGTATACTTCTGAAAATTTGGCTTTGTAACCTGCCATCACATTAGTAAGCATGGCTCTTTTTCAGGCATTTTGCGTAAATTTGCAGCGTTGGCTTTCACACATACACACTCCCAATTACCTCTTTCCAGCTTGTTGGGGATTTTCACAAGTACCATGATGTAATTAGCTAGTGCAAATTATACTTTGGTGGACACCCTCCCCCCCACCAATAGATCAGAGGTGCTGAGTATTATTATTTCTGTTTTGCCGACCAATTAGTACACCAAAAGGTGTTGCATTGTGCTTCAAAATGTTGTGGTAGCCTTCTGTATCTAGTGTGCCAGTCACCTTATGCAAGTTCAGTTCAGTAAGCACCAGTATTTAGAATCCAAATTCAGAGTAACTATGTACCTCTGTCTATTTAAATGGCTCCCTCCGTGCCTATTTTCATTTTTCAAATGAGATAGATCGTATAAATTCTGAAGTCATTTTATAATTATTCAATGTATTCCATTATTGCACTTTTTCTAAGGATAAAATTACTTATCAAAATAGCAAATGGCAAATGGTTTACTCTTGCTTTCGATGTGGCTGAAAGTCAAATCATCTATAAACTCCTTATGTTTCGAAATCGGATAGCTTGGAGTAGCCGGAGACCGAGCAGAGTACGCTGTACTCGAAAGCATGAGTATACCATTTGCCATTGTGATTTTATCCTAAGAAAAAGTGCAATAATGGAATAAATTGAATGATTATAAAATTACTAAATAATTTAATAAGAAGAAGAATAATTAATACGGTCTATCTCATTTAAAGACCTTGCCATCTGGTTCCATTAAAAGACCATCACACTGCTTCTTGCATATTTGAAAGCTGATGCCACACACTAAGGAACCATCCTTTTACCTTGACAATGTGCAAACATCCTGCATAATGTACCAAAGATGTCTCATTTTGACTCAACAGTCCATAAGATCTTCTTCCACTCTTCAGTAATGCATTAAGCGGGGTTCACACGGCTTATTCAAGCCGTTATTGCGGGACGGATTTCGCCCGCAATTACGGCTTAAGTACGGGGCGGGGACGGAGGGGCGGCAGCTCGCCGGCCCCATAGACATGCATTATCCATGGCGCGTCTTCCGCCGGGATAATGAACATGTCACTTTCTCCCCGCCCGGCCTATTCACCGAGCGGGGCGGGGCGTCGGAATCTAGAGTTGTCTAGGAGAACTGTGGATTACTGTAATGACTGGCACGGATTTCAGCGCAGTACGGCGCGCAATACGGCTGGAATCCATGCCCGAAATAAGCCGTGTGAACATCCCCTTAAACAAAGCAAATTCAATATAGAAATGTATTTGGTAATGGTCTTCATTTACCTTTCCCTACATGTTAAAAGCTAATCACTGTAGTGAGAAAACTCCTTTAAGTATGAACTGTAGATAGATTCCAGCTATTAGAGATTGGCCCATGATGTGAAATTTTATCAGGGGCATATCTATTAGAGTCACAATTGTTACTGGACCTAGAAGCCACTAAGATCCAGAGTCCCCCCCCTCCACCCTCTTTACCATACTAGCACTGGATCCTTGATTACTACCTTGATGGGATTTTTTAGCATTTCCCCTAACAATAGAGATACAGCGATATACCTGAAAAGCATTGGTGGTGGGTTGGCGGTGCGGCCATAAGATAGACAATGAACAAGGGTGGCAGAGATAAGGGGAGAGCTGGGCTGGGTAATCTCCAGATGTTTCAACTTACTTGTCTTGTCCACTATGCTGTCAACTTGCCAGTTGTCATTTGTAGTGGGACTAAAGGAAGAGGATCTCTGCGTCTGTTCCTCCTTCTTGGCTTCCTGACCCATGCTGCCATGATTGTATGTACAGGTGGTCTTTCCTGCTCCCTGTATGTAAGCGGCTAGTATCTGCCTCACCATCTCTACCGTCCTGCGAGCAGTTTCATCTCCTCATACTTAATCAAAGACCTGGTGGAACAGGCCACGATTAAGAGCTCAAGACAGCTCGAAACGCGTTAGAGAGATTGGAGACTGCAGGATGCGGATCCATAACTTTAATGACTTCTGAATAAACATGTGATTTTATTTTTTTATTCTGTTATACTGGATGCTGGATGAAACAGTTTTTTTTCTACTGGTGGCACAGTTACCTTGGATCAACACTTTAAGTTGAATACTAAAACCAAGAAAGCCTTAAAGAGGTTGTCTCACTACATTGATTTATCTCACCTCAGTCCTGTTTTCTTGGTTTCATTTTGAATTTAGGGGCCTGTATATTGCAAAGTGACTTGTTTTTACAAGCTCCTTAAAGGGAATGTGTCATCAAAAAATGACTTATTGTTTAACTAATTTTTATGTTAAATACATTTTTTAGGAATTTTTGGTTATTTTCTTTTTATTTTCCATATCACTTTAAGTATTTTTTATTGATTCTTAAGTCCTGCAGTTTTCACTTTGGCCACTAAGCCTAATAATTGTCTGACACTTCCTGTTCTGTAGACGGAGATTTTCAGTGTCTGCTCATAATCAGTAAAAGCAAAGTCAAACTGCAAGGAAACACCAATGTGTATAGATAACACAGAATCCACCAGTCACAAGAGGAGATAGTCTCAGTTCCCCCTCTCACCTCCCTGCACAGTGATTTATTCCCAGGTCACACAGCATGACTAGAAATCTCTTATAGAAGTCTGTGGGACAGAATCAGTCTTAAGGCTCCTAAGTGCATGAAGTTGCTGTAAAGTATCTCTCTGACTGCTGTTAAAGCAGTGCAAGCAAGAATGTCTTCCCCACAATCATATATAAACGACCGAATAGAGAAATCTACAATCAGGAAATAAAAACGGCTAAGAGGAAAAGAAAATGGATCAGGGGCTTGATTTAATAAGTAGAAAAAAAAATTTGCGACAGATTCGCTTTAACATAAAAAGCAATCCATGTAGTGAGACAACCCCTTTAAGTTACTATGATAAAATTCTCACATTTATTTGCTGCTACTATTTATGCTCTTGTATTTGTTAACATTTTCACATTTCTTAATCTGGGCTGTAAAACATTCAAAAAAATGTAAATTAGAAATATAACATTAAATACCAACATTTCTGAATATCGATACTTTTTGGCTTGTCCTTTAAAAATTTACATTTTTCTTTGCAGTCAAGACCTTGTTTTAAGAAAACAAATATTTTTTTTTTATCTTCTATTTCTATCAAAACCTACATAAGGTTCCTATCTCTTGACCAGTCCTCTACCTTCCAGACATGTGCAGCAGAGTTTCAACACCTGAGGTGTTTTAGTGCCGTCTCTATGGTTCCCAGGTAACCTGTCTAATCCTGAACTGTTTGTTTATGGGAACAGGACGCAGAGTCGTTACCTGTGGAGCAGGTCCAGGGTTGGGCGGGTGAATAGTCAAAAGCCTGCTTTGTTGCTGGGACTATGAAGCACAAGGTGCTTATGAACACATGAACGAAGAAGGCCATAGAAGAGGAGAAGAAAAGAGCTGGAGGATATTATTCACAGGTATTTTGCATGGCTTTATATTCCAGCCCACGTAGGAAGATAAACCAGCCTTGACTATGAAAGGACTAAGAACCCCAGGAGAATAGATAACAGGTGGCACTGGGTATAATATCCACTAAACAAATTCCCTGGTGGCTTCAACCTTTTATCAGCTTCTGTGCACCAGCAGCTTGAGAAATCAGTTTGAGCGCACAGAAGAACTACAGTCGTATCAGAGGGGAACAGCTCTTTTACCTCTCTATTGTTAATCATTTACTACAGCCTACCTCACCTTCTGATGAGATCACTTGGCTATTCGACAGAGAGCAGGTACAATGCACCTGGACATTTTGCTGGAAGGTGTGTTTCAATCATGTGAACTTTGATCGAAATCCCGTCACATCCAGAATCAACGTACGCCTGCCATTTTGCCCTCTACCATGGCGCTCAGTCGAGCGGGACTCGGTCGTTGTACCTGTTGCTTCTGGCTGGCAGTGGCCTTTGACATCTTTGGTTTGGCTGTGCTCCTGATCGGTGTATTTGTCAACGTCTTCTTCTACGATTTCCTCATCTATGCAGGATCTATTGTGATCTTCCTCAGCCTCATCTGGTGGGTGTTTTGGTACACGGGGAATATTGAAGTGCCCCCAGAGGAATTGGCCGATGATGTTGGGCTCAAAAAGAACACCGGAGTACTGGGTCTTGTCAGGACGCTTTCTGGACGACTTTCCAGCAGTTTCAGAAGAAGTAGGAGTTCGAGGCCACAAAAGCAGGGCCGGAAAGACAGTCCAGGTACCAAGGCAAACCGGATGGATAGACCAGTCACTGTGCCAATGTCCCAGCTAAACAGTGTTTCTGCTGCTCTACAAACGGAACAAAGAGACCTCACATTACAGCAAAGAAATATGCACACGGCTCCTATTTAGAGATGATGTCAAATGAAGGTTGGTATTTCGAAATACAATGTTAACACGTTTTACAACACAAAGCCATGTATTAGTGTTATTGTAAAACCAACATTTCTGAGACCTGTCAATCATTCAGTGATCAGTGACCATTTACTTCAGCAGATAATAGCAGTGTTGTGTGATTTTTCCAATGTTAAAGCGGAAACTTGGGCTATGAAATAGTGTACGAGTAATAATATAACTTTAAAGGGGCATTTATGGCATACAAAAGATATTACAGTTTTGGTGTGTTCAGGAGGTTATGACTATTTACTAATTAATTTGTTACTTAAAACACCAATAATTCCAGAGTGCTGTACATTCGAGGGGAGTTACATACATAACGTACAGTGGTAACAATAAATGACTAACAACTGGTACAAAGGGAGCGAGGACCATGCCCGTGAAGGCTTACAATCTACAAGGATATTACAGTTTACTATGGTTCTGGGATGTTCAGAGGGCTATCACAATTTACTATGGCTCTGGTGAGTTTAGGGGCTATCACAATTTACTATGGCTTGTGGTTAGGCTAACAATACTATGGTTCTGGTGTGTTCAGAGGGCTATCACAATTTACTATGGCTCTGGTTTGTTCAGGGGTTATCACAATTTACTATGGTTCTGGTGTGTTCAGAGGGCTATCACAATTTACTATGGTTCTGGTGAGTTTAGGGGCTATCACAATTTACTATGGTTCTGGTGTGTTCAGAGGGCTATCACAATTTACTATGGTTCTGGTGTGTTCAGAGGGCTATCACAATTTACTATGGTTCTGGTGTGTTCAGAGGACTATGACAATTTACTATGGCTCTGGTGAGTTTAGGGGCTATCACAATTTACTATGGTTCTGGTGTGTTCAGGGGTTATCACAATTTACTATGGTTCTGGTGAGTTTAGGTGCTATCACTATTTACTTTGGTTCTGTTATGTTCTTATGTCTATCACAAATTACTATTGTTCTGGTGTGTTCTGAGGGATTCACAATTTACTATGGTTCTGGTGTGTTCAGGGGGCTATCACAATTTCTATGTTCTGGATTTGGGCTATCACAATATACTATGGTTCTGGTGTGTTCAGAGGGCTATCACAATTTACTATGGTTCTGGTGTGGTCAGAGGGCTATCACAATTTACTATGGTTCTGGTTTGTTTAGGGGTTATCACAATTTACTATGGTTCTGGTGAGTTTAGGGGCTATCACAATTTACTAGTTTGGTATTTCAAGGCTATCACAATTACTATATTTCTGTGTGTTCAGAGGGCTATCACAATTTACTAGGTCTGTTGTTCAAGGCTATCACATTTACTATGTCGGTGTGTTCAGAGGGCTATCACAATTTACTATGGTTCTGGTGTGTTAAGGGGGCTATCACTATTTACTATGGTTCTGGTGTGTTCAGAGGGCTATCACAATTTACTATGGTTCTGGTGAGTTTAGGGACTATCACAATTTACTATGGTTCTGGTATGTTCAAAGGGCTATCACAATTTACTATGGTTCTGGTGTGTTCAGCTATCACAATTTACTATGGTTTCGGTGTGTTTATATGGATGTTACACTTTAATATGTTTTTTGTGTGTTCAGGTGGATATTACAGTTTACTATGGCATTTGTGTGTTACACAACATCAGAGTCACAGGACCTGCTATCAATGCAGCCATGATTTGCAACTTAATCCTGTAGGTACCAAGAGATTTTGCTGTTGTTTAGGTCCTACCATTAAAAGGGTATACCTGTTGATAAGATATGCAAAAAATGTCTGATAGGTGTGAGTTCCTACCATTGGGATCCACAACTACCTTGGGAAGAGGGGTCTGCTTACCCCCTGTACTTTGCTTGTGGTTTTACTGTGTTCAGGTGGATATTACAGTTTACTGTGGTTTTGGTGTGTTCAGGAGGTTGTTATTATTATTAATTTTAAAACACCAGTAATTCCGGGGTGCTGTACATTCGAGGGGGGTTACATACACATCATGTGACAAAGTACAGTACCAACAATAAATAACAGCTGGTACAGGGGAGTAAGGACCTTGTCCACGAAGGCTTACAAGTTCCAAGGATATTACAGTTTACTATGGTTTTGGTGTGCTCAGGGGGTTATTACAGTTTACTATGGTTTTTGTGTTTTTACACAACATCAGAGTCACAGGACCTACTATCAGTGCAGCCATGATATGTAACATATTCCTGTAGATACCAAGAGATTCTGTTTTTGTTTAGGTCCTACCATTAAAGGGGTATACCTATTGGCAAGATATGCAAAAAAATGTCTGATAGGTGTGAGTTTCTACCATTGGGATCCACAACTATCTTACGAACAGGGGTCTGCTTACCTCCTGTACTTTGCTTGTGGTTCTATTGTGTTCATGGGGCTATTACCCTCTACTTTGGTTTTGGTGTGTTCAGAGGACTATCACAATTTACTATGGTTCTGGTGTGTTTAGATGGATATTACAGTTTAATATGTTTTTGTATGTTCAGGGGGCTATTACAGTTTACTGCGGTTTTGGTGTGTCCAGAGGGTTATTTTTATTATTTATTTTAAAACGCCAATAATTCCAGGGTGCTGTACATTTGAGGGGGTTACATACATAATATGTGACTAAGTACAGTAGTAACGATAAATGACTAACAACTGGTACAGAGAAAGTAAGGACCTTGTCCACGAAGGCTTACAATTTACAAGGATATGACTGTTTACTGTGGTTTTGGCGTATTAAGGGGGCTATTACCGTTTGTATGATTTTGGTGCAGGGGCGTTGCTAGGGTCCTAAAACATCCGGGGCCCGGGCCCTTTGTGTTTTGCTCAGTAGGGCTGGGTTCACACGGCATTTTTCACGTTTCATTGTGAACTGCGGCATGATGTGTTTTTACAGAGAAAAACCTTCTGTTCCTGTCACTAATTTTCCGCATATTCCACATAGATCCCGTCCATCCCCTCAGCAGTCACTGCACAATGAAAATCAGAGCTGACAAATTTACTTGTTCAAAACCGCTCACCTCCGTATGACAGTGCAATATCCCTAAACAGTCACTAAAACATACACCTATACATGGAGCAAATACACCAGACGAATGATTATTACTACTTAAAGATCAAATAATCCTGCCAGATCCTGACCGAACGCAACCCTCACATGTGACATCAGCTGTACACAGGCTCTACAAACATATATTACCGCCATACAGTGACCAGATAGTGGTAGATACTAGTTGTATGTAGGTTCTACAGACATATAAGTAATTACACTGCAGTAACATTTAGTGACTCACAGGAGACGCCTTTTCTGATCAGCATCGTTCACTTTCCCTTTTCTTCTCCATCCGGTTCACACCTTCATGGCAGGCAGCGTGATAAGATATTTACATCGCGCCGCTGCCAGCTCAGCAGCACGGGGCCGCGGCAGGTCCTCAGCGCTAAGAGGACCCAGCGGCCCCGCAGTGTCGGACCCGGGGCCAGTCCGACACTGTCTGCGGGGCAGGGAGCGCTCGCTCTCTGCTCCGCAGAAGCCCTCAGCTGTATGTGCGTCCAGCGGACGCACATGCAGCTGAAGGGCCAGTCGGTGCTCCAGGCCCACCGCATCAGCCTGGAGCCCGGGAGGTTCGGGGCACAGCGGGTTTTATCCGGGGCCCGAGCCCTGGATAAAACTGCCTAGCGATACCCCTGTTTTGGTGTGTTCATGGGGTTATTACAGTTTACTTTGGTTTTGGTGTGTTCTAGGGTTATAACAGTATACTATGGTTTTGGTGTGTTCAGGTGCATATTACAATTTACTATGGTTTTGTGTGTTACATAACATCAGAGTCACAGGACCTATCATCAGTGCAGCCATGATATGCAATTTTATCCTGTAGGTACCAAGAAATTATGTTGCTGTAGGTACCAAGAAATTATGTTGTTGTGTACATCCTATTATTAAAGGGATATACCTATCGACAAGATATGCAAAAAATGTCTGATAGCTGTAAGTCGCTACCATTTGGATTCACAACTATTTTAAAAACATTGGTCCACTTACCCCCTGCTTTTTGCTTGTACCACAACTGCCAAATGGGAGGTACCCAGAATCCCGGGCGCCCCCTTTTTACTGAGTCAGAGTTCAGACTACAACCAAGCACACTTTCATCAAAATGAAGAGATAGAGCTGCACATGTTTGGCCACCTTTCCTTTTTGTGTAACTGCAGCACAAGCAAACTAAGAGGAACGGAATACCTTTTTAATTATAGGAAAATAAAAAAGAATATAACCTGTTATAATACGAAAAAAAAGGGTATACAGGTTTTGCATATACCCTGTTTCCCCAAAAAAAGACAGTGTCTTATATAAATTTTGCTCCAAAAGATGACCTAAGACTTTATTTTTGGGGGTTTTCTTTTTTTTCCCCAGAAAAAGAATTCACATTATTGTTTGAACAAAACTAAAATGTATTAATATCGTAGTGATTTCATCACAAACATCAGCATAAGCAGCCAAACTCTAAATTACATCAAAAAAATGTATTACGTCTTATTTTTGGGGGATGTCTTATTTTCGGGGAAACAGGGTATGCTAGATCCTGTGACTCCAATGTTGCATAATCCATAGCTTCCAGTGGCTCTTGGATTATGCAGATTTTTCTTAATATCATCCACAGAAACTGTGACCAAGTACATAGACAAATAATCCCTCTACATATGAGGGCCATAAATGGTATATAATTATACATGCATCAGTATGGCAGACACTTGACAGGTTTGCATCAGGACACTGTTTTTCATGGATGCTGAATAAGGTAAATTTATATGCTATTGGGCAAAGTAAAGTGATCATATAGCCGACACAGAGTCTTTGTTTTAAAAAAAAAAAAAAAAGTCACCAGCAGATTAAAATGAAATGCAACCTTACAGCACCATGGAAAGAAGCATGCATTTACAGAGGTGCATAAGGCTACACTTCGGTGCAAACCAACCCTACATACCGTCCTTGCTTGCTCCTAACTTTGCTGAATATTGCTGAAGTGTGGCTGTATCCTGCACCTCATACTTGTGGAGACATCATTACATCCACAGCAGTTGATCTGTACATCCCCAACCCAAATGACTTTTATTTTGTGGCATCATGATTTTTATGCGGGGCCGTCTCTTCCTTTGGGGGCGGGGTAGGTTTTCCCCGGGGGCCCTCCCGTCTCCCGCCCCCTCCCCAGTTGTTGGTCAGTCCCTGTGGTGAGTCCGGGCAGCACGTCTGTGTGTCGGAGGACCAGTCGCACCATGTCTTTATACTGCGCAGGAGATGAGATCAGGCCTGCTGCGCCACTGTATGTCCTAAGCCAGAAGCCGTAGGCTTCCGGCATAGGAGAAGCCGGGAACAATGACATGCCACTTACTCTGGAAACTTGCTCCCGGAGCCGGCGGGTAGCGTGGAGAGGTGAGTAGCGTTTTTATTTTTTTTCTAAAATCAGCTATCTCTACCTACATTCTGCTGTGTACCAAGGGGTATATCCTAATGAGCTATATACCTATGTGACTATTTACATGCCTTTAAAAGTATTGGGGCCCCTTGAATTTTTAAAAAACCTTTTTTGCCACTTTCCCCGGCTTCAAACATAAAGATAAAAAATTTCATTTTTTATGAAAAATCAAAAGGGGGGACACAAGGAAGTGAACAAAAAAAAAAAAAAACTGAAAAGGGGGGCGTCAAATTTTTCCCCCCCCCCCCCCCCCCCTTAAGTTAAACTTTGTAGCCCCAAATTTGCGGCGATTCAGCTGCAAGTCGCTTGGGGAGTCTCAAATTTTTTGCACTCAAGAGACTAAATTCTTGCCCTTTTTCCTTTGGGCGCACAGCGGGCTCTGAGGTGGTGGAGAGCGTTTGGAGACGGGACCAGGGGGGTTGGGAGGGGAGAGCTTTTGTGACAGCGGGAAGCTCGGGGGTTGATGGAGAGCATTTTGAACAGCGGAGCTCAGTGAGGTTTGGGATGGAGACGTTTTGACAGCTTTGACCTCATGGGGTTGGGAGGAGTTTGTGAACACATTTTTCGCTTTTTTCCACAGTTTTTTCCATTGGATTCAGGTCGGACTGTATTTGGGCCATTAAACCAGGAGACTTTATTTGTGAACCTTCCTTGTAACTTTGCTTTTTGTTTTGGGTCATTTTCTTGTGGAAAAAAATCTCCCCTCCCATCTCAGGGCTTTTGCAACTCCAACAGGTTTTCTTCCAGAAAGTCCTGATTTTGGCTCCATCCCTCTTCCCATCAAATTTTAACCATTTCCCCCCTCCTCTGAAGAAAAACCCAAACTATGTGCTGCCACCACCATGTGTGACTGTGGGGATGGTGAGTTCAGGGGATGACTTGTTGGGTTTTACACCAAACATATCGTTTTGCAGGGGGCCAAAATTGTTTTGGTTTCATCTGAGCGACCCCCTTTTTCCACAGTTTTTGTCTCCCCGGGGCTTGTGGGAAACTTTAAACAAGACTTTTTTTGGGTATCTTTGAGGGAAAGGTTCTTCCGCCACTCTTCCCCTAAAGACCAATTTTGGGAGTGTACAATGTTGTTGTCCTATTGATGACCTCCCACCCAGCTGTAATCTCTGCATTCATCCAATGACATGGCCTCTTGGCTGCATCCTAATCAGTTTTCCGTTTAGATGAAAGTTTTTGAGGGACCCGGGGCTTGGTAATTTGTAGTGGTCTGAACCCTTCATTTTAATATATCCTTGCAAAAGTGCCCTTGTGATGTTTAAAAATTTTTGGGAATCTTTTTTATCCCAAATCCGGCTTTAAACTTTCCACAAATATCACGGGCCTGCGGTGTTCCCTTGGTCTTCAATGCCCTGTGCTTTTAAACAGAACCCTGAGACTAACAGAAAGGTGCATTTATTGGAATTGATTACACACATGGGTTTTAATTTTTCACATCAGTCATTAGGACAACTTTGGGTCATTCAGAGACCCCCCTGAATTCTGGAGTGATTGTGCATAAAGTAAAAAGGGGGCCGAGTAAAATTTCCCCCCACTTTTCATTTTAATTTTTACAAAATTTAAAAATCCCCCAAAATTTTTTCCACTTCACAATTGTTCCCATTGTTTTTTGATTCTTCGCAAAAAAATTAAATTTTATATTTTTATGTTTGAACCTGAAATGTGGCAAAAAATTTAAAAGTTCAAGTGGGGTGAAATACCTTCGCAAGGGACTGTATCTAAAGGGGGTAAGCTGGTGGGGTATAACCTAGATGGGGCGTGACCTAGAGGGGGGGTGTTACTCGGAAACATTATACCTATGGGGGGGCTGTGTCCTAAAGGGATATAAATGGGGATGTGTACCTAGAGGGGGTGTATACCTGGGGGGGCCTATACAGACAGACCAAAGTTTGGGGCACATCTTCTCATTCCAACAGTTTTTTCTGTATTTAATGATTAAAAATTGTAGATTCACACTGAAGGCATCAAAAAATATGAATTAAAAACCCTGGAATTATCACTCAACCCCCACTTTATTAGTACCCATCTATAAAGGGTTGGCCCCCTTTTTCCTTAGAACTGCTTTTAATTTTTCGTTTCATAGACACAAGGGGGTTCAACGATCTCAATTGGACCAAGGGGGCCAAAAAGGGGCCCAAGAAAATATTCCCCACACCATGACACACCACCAACCCCCCTGAACCGTTATTTCAAGGCAGGGTGGGTCCCTGCTTTTATGTTTTTGACGCCAAATTTTTGACCCTACCATCCGAATGTCGCAGCAAAATCGAGACCATCAAACCCGGCAACGTTTTTCCAATCTTTTACTTTTTCCAATTTCGATGAGTTGGCAAAAATTGGAGCCTCAGTTTTCCGTTCTTTGCTGAAAAGGGCACCCCGGGGGTGGTCTTTTTGCTGCTGTACCCTCTGCCTCAAATTTTGCCGTACTGTGCTTCAGAGATCTCTTCTGCCTACCTTGGTTTTAACGGGGGGCTATTTGAGTCACTGTTATCTTTCTTCACTCGAACCAGCGCCCATTCTCCTTTACCTCTGGGATCAACAAGGGATTTCCGCCCACAGGACTGCCCTCACTGGAAATTTTATTTTTTTTTTGGCCTTTTCCCCTGAAAACCCCTAGAGATGGTTTGGCATGAAAACCCCAAGGAGATCACAGTTTCTAAAATTACTCGGGACCAGCCCTTCGGGCACCAACCCCATGCCACGTTAAAAGGCACTAAAATAACCTTTCTTCCCCTCCCTGATGCTCTTTTTTGGAACGGGCGGAAAGATTGTCTTGACCTTTGTCTACATGCCTAAATCCCACTGAGTTGCCCCATGTGATTGGCTAATTTGGGAAATTAAGTGTTAACGAGCGTTGGACAGGTGTCCCTAATAAAGGGGCCGGTGAGTGTAACTTAAAAAAAAAATGTAAAACAACTGAAAAAAGGTCTTATATTCTAGGTTTTTTTCAATGAAAAGCCGCCTTTTGCTTTGATTCCCTGCTTGCACCTCTTGGCATTCTTTTGGGAATGATTTTTCAAGGGGGTTAGTCCCCTAAAGGGGGTCTTCCAACGTCTTGAAGGAGTTCCCAAGATGCTTAGAAATTTGTTGGCCCCTTTTGCCTCACTCTGGGGTCCACCTCCCCCCAAAAAACCTCTCGAAGGGGTTTTTCGGGGTTTTGGGTGACTGTGGGGGGTCAATCATCGGGCGTACCCCCCCCAAAATCATCTCCTTTTTTTGGTAAAATTTACCCTTTTACACAGTCTGGAGGTTTTTGGGGGGCTTTGTCTTTTTGAAAAAAAAATGAGGGGCCCAAACCCCTAAACGAAAACCGGAGGGAAATAGCACCCCGCTGCAAGATGTTTGTGGAAACCATGCTGGCTAAAGTATTCCCTTAAATTTTTAAAATAAACCCCCCAACAGCATCACCAGAAAAGCACCCCCCCCCCCCAAACCAAAACCTCCCCCCCCCCTTTGCTTCAGGGGTTTGGGAACCAGGCATGTAGAGTCCATTCATTCACCTTTTCGGCGTCGCACAAAGAAAACGGGGGGTTGGGAAACCAAAGATCTCAAATTTGGATTTCCATCAGACCAAAGCACAGGGGCCCACGGGGTCTAATGCCCCCATTCCTTGTTTTTCTTTAGTAAAAAAAAGTCTCTTGTTTTTTTCCTGCCCTTACAGGGGTTTCCCCTAGCAGCTATTTACCATAAGGCGGGGGGGCACACGGGTCTCCTTTTAACATTTGTTTTAGGAGTGTTTGTTTGCTAGAACTCTGTGGGGGATTGCCCCTGCTCTCTTTTTCTCATTTTGCTTTTTTAAACCTGCATTTCTGAGGCTGGTGCCCTCGGGTGAATTTTCCCTCCGCACAGAAAAAATTCTTCCCCTTTCCCTTTTCCTGGGGGGGGTCCCTCATGAACCCATTTTTTTAAAAGCGCTTGTGGTTTTGGCCACTGCTTTTGGGGGACAATTTTCCCCCAATTTTTTTTCCCAAGACAAAACGACCTTAATTTCTTAAAAGTAATGTTGGCCCCCTTGTTTTTTTTTAATTTAAACCCTGCTTTTTTCTTGCCATAATAAAAATTCAAACAGTCCATTAAAGAAAGGGGGGGCTATCAGCGGGTGTACCCCCTGACTTTGAACAACACAACTGTTTGGGTTCCAACCCCTTTTAAAAGGCAAAAAATTTCCCAATTTTTAAAAACCTGACAGGGCACACCCGGGGGGAAGTAAAAAACCTTTTTCAGGGGGCTACCTCAAAGCTCACCCCAGGAATGCCAAAAAGGGGTGAAAAAGCAGTAAAAAAAAAGAAAAAGGTGGCTACAAAATTACGGGACATATTTACATTTTGTTTCCCCAATTTTTTTTTAAGTATAAAATTCCAAATTGTTAATTCATAGTTTTAAATCCCTTTTCAGTGTGAATCTACAATTTTTATTTGAAAATACAAAAAAACGTTGGAAAGGGAGAAGGTGTGTCCAAACTTTTTGGTTTTTTCTTAAATGTATATGCCCCCCCCCTTTTTTTTTTTTTTTTTTTTTAAAAAAAAGGGATAGAGCCCACTTTAGGTACACAGGCCCCCGTATATATAGCCCCTTCTAGGTACACAGCCCCCACCATAGGTATATAGGGGTTCTTATAAAATGGGGGGGTTTTGGGGACCCCAAGGGGGTTTATACCTAAAGGGGGTGTGTGTACCTACAGGGGGGTTTTACCTAGAGGGGGCCCGTGAAACCCGCAGGGTTTTTAACCCGGATGGGGCTGTCTAATTTTCAGGGGGGTTTTATACCTAGGGGGGCTCGGGAAAACCCAGGGAGGGTTATACCTACAAGGGGGCTGCGACCAATCACCGGGGGGGTTTTGTACCAACCCACAAAAGGTTTATGCTACAAATGGCTGTGTACCTACCCACAGGGGGATTTTACCAGGGGGGGGCTATGTACCTACCTACAGGAGGCTATATACCTAGAGGAGGCTATGTACCGACCTAGAGAGGGCTGTGTAACTACCTACAGGGGGCTATATACCTACAAGGGGGCTGCGTACCTACCCTCAGGGGGCTATATATCTACACGGGTGCTGCATACCTACCTACAGGAGGCTATATACCTACAGGGGGCTGTGTACCTACCTACAGGGGGCTATATACCTAGAAGTGGCTGTGTATCTGGGGGGGCTATAGGCCTAGAGAGGGTTGTGTACCTACAGGGGGCTATACACCCAGGGGGGCTGTGTACCTACCTGTAGGTTTTTCAGGCAGTCTATGTCAAAAGTCCTGCGTCACATTTTCAAAGGTATCTAAATACTAAAAATCTGTCAGATAACCTGTGCTGCTTAGCCATAGACTTCAATAGTACATTTTCTGCCGGACTTTGGAAGATTTTTCAACATGTTCCTAAGGCTAGAGCCACACAAAAAAACTCATCGAAAACCAAAACCTAAAAACCACTTTGAACCTGAGTATTTTGTCAGTCTTTTGTTCAAAGCAGCTGGATTTCCGAGGTTTTTAGTTTTTAGTTGAGGTTTTAGGCATGGTCTTTGGGCAGTTTATGTGAAAAGTTCTCCGTTTAGAATTTCAGAGGTTTTAAATACAAAAAAACACCAACAATCTAAGGGAAAACCTGTGCTGTGTAGACATAACCATCCACAAGGCAAATGACAAATACTGGTCCGATTCAAAATTCGAATCCGAAAATCACTGACAAAAAAAAAACATTTTTTACTCTCATCAAAACAAAATCATATCATTGAAAGAAAGAGACGAAAACATAACTTTTACTAAATACCTTTAGAAAAAAACAGATCAATAGTGATTATAAAATGTTGTTACAGTTAGTAGCCACAAAGTAGTCTGTGGCTGATAATGGAATCACTTTAGGGTATATAGAGACCACCAAGACAATTAGTAGGATGGTACCCAGAGGATGGTGCGTAGATTGATATCCACTCTTCAATAGATCCCCCACATCCCGATCGGGGAAGTAATAACTGATACAGAGTGGCACTCCAAAGTAAGGTTAATATTTCCCGGGTTCTTGTCTATAATGGGTTGGAGCCCTGTATCATTATAACGATGGTAAATTTTTAGTTTATTTAGTTCATATCCACAGGCTCCCGAAAGATATGGATATACAGTAGAATTGTGATAATGCAGGTGACGTTTGGGTTATAGACCTTTTTGAAACATGAGAAACAATACAAAAAATACAAATAAAAATAATTAAAAGTGCAAAACATATATATATATATACACAGTTGAATATATCACGTAGTATTGTAAGTGCAGAACCAGTATAGATATTAAACAGTGTGATAGCTTAGGGGATGTAACATAATAGCAAATGGGAATAATGTGGCCAACTGCTTAATCATGCAGTAAATAAATGCCCAATAAAGAACATATTAGGTCTATAACAGTAAGGGAGGTAAGTCCTCAGTATAGGTATAAGGGAAAAGGTTGCATGTATAATTAGTTATTATTCCATAAACTAAAGTAAATGGCAAGACTAACAACATCCTATTATGCCCTGGATGAACGACTTACCAAAGAGGAGAAGGTAAAGAAAGTAGAAAAGGGCTGTAGCCCATGGGGAGGTCTAGAAGAGCCATGCTCATCCTCTGGTGTTCGAACGCCTTTTGAAGATCCCTAGCATGGCAGAGTCACAAGAGTGTACAGACGCCGTGAAGTGGTGCAGTGAAAAGAGGAAGCCAGGAGCAACAGCGTCTAAATGTGCATGTGCAGAAGAATTGCGCAGGTGCAGAGGGAGAGAAGAGTATCGGAAGAAAGTGGAGAATGTAACTAAGAAGAATGATGATAAGATAGCTCCGATAGTTAGTAAATAAGGGCAGATGTATGCATGGTGTCGGGGAAGGAGATGGTCCAATGACACCATAATAAGAGCCAGTTGTGCCTTGCCTAACCGGCGGAGTTGTCACCCCGATAAGGGCGCCCCCACGCTGCAGAGGCTCTTCCTTTTAATCCCCTAGTAGAAATAGGAAAAAAAATTAAACAGAGTAGCAAAAAAAAGACAAGCAAAACATTTTAGGAAAAATAGCCTGTCTGTTCCTGATGCATTTCCACGTATATATGATATTACTAAAGGTTCCTCAAGGGGCTATATCAATCAAGAGTGTTAGATAAATTGCCCAATAATGCCAATACAGAGTATACATGTATCCAACAGAAGACCAAAGATACTTCAGCAATGCATTTAATTCCCTGAAATGTGGAGGTCTAAACAGGCACCAAGACAGGTAACATATATCATAAGTTCCCACCTGTATTGAGGTCGCCTTGCCGATGGCAGGTGGGCTTATACAGTTTTGATCAAAAATGTACACTAAGAACCTCACATTTTTCATGTATTCAAAGTATCAGAAATGCTTTTCCAAAAGTTCCTATGTTCTTTTTGATTGTTTTTTAGTGCTAGTAATGTGTTGCTGATATTGGATTGTGTTTGAATACTACTCTGCCAAATTCAGTTTTCCAGAAGGATTCACTTGTACCGACATGATCATCAGCTATGACTAAGCTTTGCTGAGAGTTGTGTAGAAAATTTAAACCTTATGCTGTTGTCATTTGATTATGGAAAATATAAAGAATGTATGTTATGGCACATAATATGCATAAATATTTCATGAGGGCATACTGGCAAGCAGATTCCTGATTAAGCGCTTTCTAAAATTTTTCCCAAAACTGCTAAACAGGCCATACAGGTTCTTCTGCATAAGGAGAGCACAGATCTGTGTAGTTATGTAACAAACTAATCATCTAGAGTGTTTTCAGAACTACATGTTTATTGCTTAAAAACATAACCCTATAAAAGACCATGCTTTATTTACCCTTTAACGACTTATGACTGAGAAGTAGTTGCTGCCTGTATGTCATATACATGGTAGAAGCTGAGCTTGTGCTAATCATTGCCGGCAGCCTGCTGTTAGTTATAGCCAGAGACCTGCACTGAAGACCCGGACTAGAGTTTACTCCAATCCCAGTCATTTAACTATTCAGCTGCATATCTAAAGGGTTTGGAAGGCAGGGTGGTGCACTTGCAGGATGCCTATGGTTCCCATGACAGACCGAAAGCCTAAGGGTAGTTTCAGATGGCGTACAACGGTGTGTACCGGTGCGATCCACTATACTGTATGTCTGTTGTGGTAAGTACGAATTGGCCAGCGTGTACTTTCCACAGCACTCCTAGCCTGGCCCCCCATCAGCCTCACTTTCCCTCGCCTTCTTTCTCCGGGCCCACAGTGCATGCCGGGGAATACGCTGTAAAATCATAGCACTCACTGAGTGCTATGATTTTACCGTATTTATAGGCCGCACTTCAGGCACATTGCAGCACAATTATGCGCCAAAGTACGCCCCGCAAATGCGCTGTGTGAACACCCCTATCAAAGACTTCTGGGCTGTCCGTAAAAGCAAAAAAGATTGCATTTTTTTCATCCTGCTACACAAAAAGGAATAAAAATCAATCAAAAAGTCATGTGAAACCCAAAGAGGAACTAATGAAAATGTCAGTTCATCCTGCAAAAAAAGCTCCTATACAGCTCCATCAACAAAAAAATTAAAAGTTAGGGGCTATGAGAATAAAGCAATATATAAACTTTGTTTTTTTAAAAAAACAAAAACTTCTTTTTTTAAAGTGCTAAAACATTAAACAACTACCATATATACTCAAGCATAAGCCAAGTTTTTCAGCACAAAAACTTAAAATAAAAACTGTAGACACCTGTGTGCCCAAAATGCACACTACCGCCTGGATGAATTCCCTAAGGGATAATGTTTCCAAAATGAGGTGATTTCTGGAAGGTTTCACCTATACTGGCACATTGGGTGCTTGGCACCAATGAAAATCTTCATTGTGAAAGCCAAATAGGGCTCCCTCCCTTTTTCGCCCCACCATGCGCGCAAATAGCAGTTTACACCCACATATAGGGTGTTGCAATACTTGAAAGAAATTGCATAACAATTTGGGGTGCGTTTTCCTCCACAATTCCTTGTAAAAATTAAAAATTTTCAGCTATATTTTATTGAAAAAAAATAACATTTTTCGGGCCCAATGCTTAAAAAATCTGTGAAACATTTGTGGAGTCCATACTCCTTACACCCTTAGATATATTAATTGAGGGTGTAGTTCAAAAATGTCTTTTTAGGGGTGTTTATTAGGTGTTAGCACCTTAAGGTGTCCGTAAATCTGCAATGGTCCGAAAATATTCTAATAAAAATAAAATCCCCAAAAAGCTGTAGGTGCTCCTTCAATTCTGAGGCCTGTAGGAAGTCACTAGTGCTACATACAGGATATTTCTAAAAATGGCAGAATCAGTGGAATCAATATCAAATTGTGTTTACATTTACCATGTTGCAGTAAAAAAGTTAGGAAAAAACTAAGGACGACATGTATGAATGGGACTGCGTCATTTTTTGGCATATCTTGCACCATAAAACTTTCATACACCTGTTGCATAGATGTATGAGCAGTCGTAGGCCAAAACTTGCACCAGGCACGGCACTTTTTGTATGCACCAAAGATAAGCCACACGCCAAAAATGTGCAATTCTGTGCTATGCAGGACATACCACACTCCAGATTTATGAACCCACATACGACAGGTTCATACATACTGTCGCATTATATACTGCTCTACATGGGTTTAAAGCTGGCGTATCGGTGCCCAGTTTCATACGTTGTCCTAATTTCCTAACTGCTGTTTTTAATACTTAGGGTGCAGTTTTTCAAATATAATGATTTATTGGTTTGTCTAAAATACAGATCTGTCAAAGTCATGAACTGCTCCTTAAAAAAAACTCTGTTGCAAATTTTGTTGAAAATGTAAAAAAAAAGTTACTATTACATTTCCGAGCCCCTTAATGTCCTAAAAAATTAAAAGTAGTTTAAAAAGTGATGCCAACATAAAGTAGACATATGGTAAATGCTAGCTATAATTTATTCTGTGAGGTATAACTATTTGTATTGGATGCAGAAATGTTTACATTGTTACATTTTTTACATTTGTCACATACACACTTACCAGCATGTGAAATGGGGGCCACTGTAATGGAGTTGATTTATTTCCACCCAGTTGTCTTTGCACTCACCTCTCATTCGGGTGGCAAATTGAGCATAAATCACACCCCAAGACAGTTCTAGCACTTCCAAAAATATATCGCTGCCACCAACTTCCTCAATAATCAAAAAGAAAAAGGAAATCACAGGGATTTACAGGGTTATCTCACTGCTCTCCAGCAGTTACAGAGTTAAAATTTCTTCTTTAAATTATAGTTTTTAGAGAAACAAAGGGCCTAACTTATTAAAAATTTTAATTTTAAAAGAAAAGACTTTCATGCCACATAGAGTACAAAAAAAACATAAAAAGACACACAGAACAGCATAACAAAAGGGAGAAAAAATACAAAAAATTTCCAAATTTCTTTCAATGGTCGGTTTTTAGATCCAGGGCATGGGGAAAAATGGGACCAGCTCATCACAATTGAACCGCAAACTGTCCACAATGATTTTGGCCAGGACAGTGTATTTTATAGGCCACTCAGGCATCTCAGCTTTCCAAATCTCCCATCAGTTAATTATGATCATTAGTTTGTACCTAATTGGTAGGGAAATGGAAAAGGGGTCGGGCAACTACCATAATAGAGTTACTACTCACTTCACCCACTAGAATGGGCATCCACAGGAGCTATTCTTCCATTTGAGCCAGCGATCATTTGAACTCTGAACCTTTCCTCAACAGGCACTTATTTCCAGGACTTGGTTTATTACCACATTATCGTCTGTGTTTTATGGCCTGGGCGGGTCAAAGGGCATCTCTGGCCTGGCTTTCTCATCATATACTGGTGAAGTTTGTATATACAGAGGGGCAATAAAAATGCTGTATAAGCTGGTTTTATGAGTACGTTAACGTATTTTTTGCCAAGTTCCCCTGACCGGACCATATGTTTTGCCCATTTGCAATTCAGGGGGATCCTATAATGTTGTATGGTGGAGTTTGAGTTTGTGGGAGTCATTGAAATATTATATACAATATAAAAACATGCAGGGCTACAAACAAAACAGAAATGCACATAATACTCTAGTGTACCACAATACAACATTGTTACAATTTTACATTTTTACTACCTTGAAGCACAATGTGTCACGAGAAAACGCTCTAAGTCATGTAGATAAATTAAAGGATTAAAAAGTTATTCCCTGGTAAGGTGACAGGTGTCCGATTTAAAAAATGACGCTCTGTCAGAAAGGTCACCAACTGAGGTCATTATAGTGAAAAGGAGGGTTAACTAATGATCAAGGACAGAGTACCAATAATACGACAAATTATACTTATTACAATATAATCCATAAAGACTTTAATCAAATTTTTTAAAAACACACAAAAGATGTAGAAAATAAAGTGTTACATATGCACAGTGTCAAAGTCTAACCTTGGAGTAGATGATTATACTGAATCACTGTGGTTCAGCAATAATATGTTGAATTAGATGTGAACAACCCAATATATAATAAGGTCAGCATTAATAAGACATAATTGCACATACCAAAATATATTACAACATAACTATTCCCGATAAATCAACATTAAACGTAGCTTAAAGGGGTTTATCGTTTCATTAAATGGTCTTCCAGAATTAGATGGGGATCAGTGAAAACAAGCGCAACTTTGAGCTATGGATTGTCATGTAAGCAAAGCTGGCCTTGTTCTCACATAGTTTCCCTTATCTTGTGTGTTTTATTTACACTGGATGATCCAGTGTGGGTCAAATCGCCTCCTCCTTGCATTTCACTAGCTGAGAAACTCCCTTAACCATTCCTGTACAGCCCCTGGGTCGATTCATGGAGCGTGTGGTCCTGACTCAGAGTTTTAGGGTCCGTAGCGATTTTCGTCTGTTTCCACACCTAGCAGAAAACAGACTGGCAAGCAATTGTACAATAATAACAAGGATGACAGAATGTTGTACCCTTTGGCCTTAACTCTCCTTTGCAAACACCAGATCTGTGGCCGTTCATAAGAAAGCTGTAATACAACTACCAGCTGTGAGAAGATCATGCTCAGATTAGATGAATGCAGCCTGTGGGTATGTATACAGCCTACTCTAAAATAAGACGATAGGGAGAAGACACATGATAATGTGTGACTCCGAGGGGAAAGGGGGGGGGGAGTCTCAGGCCAGCAGTAAAGGGAATGATTTTCATCCAGCTGGGAGGGAAAAAACGCCCCTGCATTCACAGAGCTGGGAAGCTCAGAGCAGTGTGAATGAGCCGAAGTAAGGAAGCGATACATCCCCTTTAAAGTCAGATAAAAAGTATCTACAGTTAAGCCATAAAGGTGACCATACAAGATAATAAAAGGTAATACTTAAGGTATAATATTAAATCTACATAAATCTCACGTGACCGTGAGCATCACAATAAAAAAACAAAGCTGCATAATGCAGAGTTATATGCTGAATGCTCGAATGTTTACAGTCAATGGGCGGTGGCACCTGATTGAAAGCAAAATATTTCGCAAGCATAAATCCATGTGGTGCAAACGACTCCGCCTGACCCTTGGTTTCATATCTTATTGGCTGCTTCAGGGGCATGAATCATAATTCCTCCCAGCACTTTATAAAAACCCAGACTCATAACCCTACGGGCTTGTTCACACGGAGTTTACACTCCGCGTTACAAGCGCTTTTAGGATCCGTCTTGGGATGCGCTCTATCGGCACAGACAGCAGTGATAATCTCACTGCTAATTGTTAGATCCATCTTGTGGACCAACATAGCGGACCCCAAGACAGATCCTTAAAGCGCTTGTAACATGGAGTGTAAACTCCGTGTGAACAAGCCCTAACCCAAAATTCTAATCATGCCTTCACATATATTTTGCAGAAAATCCTTCCATTGCATTTTTACTTTCACATTACTTTTCCAACAACAGTGTCTGAGTCGACCTGCTGCCTGCACTATTATAGGACTTGTTCATTAACTACCTATCTGTTTATAGCGGCAAGAGCAGCCAATACATTCTAACCCCAGGTCTGTGGATGACCAGTAACAACACCTCTCAACCAGATCACCCAAATAAATGTAAAAAAAACAGTTAGGGACACATGTATGGAACTAGCCGCATCAAAGTGCGTTTTTACACCTATTTTGCAGTGTATAATGCGCCTGAATGTATGAAAGTGGTTTTTGTGTAATTATAAATTGAGTCTAAAGTTCATCGCGCCTCGCCTGTATGTTTGCCGCATTACAGAACTTAGGTGCATAATGTCAGTGAATAGAAACTATGGTACTGATCCTGCTTGGTGGACCACAGGTCCCAGCAAAACCTGTGCTGTGCTGGCTCTTGCTGTATGTAGAATAAAGGGTGAGAGCAGCAAAAATAAATTTCAAATTTAATGTAGTCAAAATTAAAAATTAAAAAATCTGAACATCAACATAACCAGTGGGTTATTTAAAGAGAACCTGTCACATAGGTTATGCCCCCCTTGCTGAGGGCAGCACAAGCTAGTGTCAGACCTGCTGTTTCCAGCACTGTCCCTTATTCTGTAAGATGTTGGAGTTTTAGAGCATTTACCCCTCAGCTCCACCCACCAAAGGCTAGCTTCGCCCACTGACAGTTATTCACATGTTTCTACCTATTCAAAGTAATAGGTTTATCAGTTGAGGTGGCCGGGGCTAGCCTCCGATTGGCCGGGTTTGAAAAAAAACTGACACTCTGAAGGACTCTTCGAATGACTCTTCTGGCTGAAAACTGCAGATTTGAGCATCAAACACACGAAAACTCCAGCATCTTACAGAATAAGGGACACAGCGCTGGAAACAGCATGTCTGACACTAGCTTATTCTGTCCTCAGCCAGGGGGGCAAAAACTATGTGACAGGTTCTCTTTAATATAAAATTAGTTTAGATTCTATTAATTATAAATACATTTTATAGGAGATATTTTTATATTTTTGGGATATTATAGATTTTTATATTAATTTTATATGATAACATTTTTATTACATTTAGATAATTTAATTTTGCATAGTTTGATAATTATCAGAAATTACTTTTTATTATTGTACTGGTGTCAGTTGAGAAATATTGGACATTTTTTTTCCTAACAGCAAATCTAGCTCCACTTCGACTCCTCAGACTCATGCAGACCACATTGGAATAGGTCTGCCTGTCCGAGCAGTACTGCGCCTAGTTTTGCCGAACCACATTCATACATGTGTCTATTATTACAAGTGTGGTGCGACACAAGTGTTGAGTCTTACGAACAATGCGCCTAACACATTCATTAGACACATTAGACAACATAGCCGGCTCACTTAGGCTCATTTTAGGCCAGAAAAGGGTGAGAAACCCAATCATACATGTCTCCCCAGGTCTCTGGATGACCAGTAACAACACCTCCCAATCAGATCACCCAAATAAAAGTATTATTTAAAAAAACAGTTCATTTCAAATTCTATATTTAGCCTCCACGATGTCAATATCTTTAAATAGTAGATCTAAAAATATATAGAATAATAAAGAATAACCACCGCATGCAGCACAGACAGCAGCTAGACCGGCGGGGAGTACCTTAATACAGTCCTGGTAGATTGTCACAGGTCTCTTGAACCATGCTGACTGCATCCAACAACTGGTGAAGGGTCCAAAGACCCAACACAACCATTGAGGTGCTCCCACAGATGCTCAGTTAGGTTCAAGTCTGGGAATTAGGGGCCAGAGTAGTGCATTGAAGTCTTGCATACTCTTCCAAGCAATATCAGAAATTTCTAGCCAAGCCCCATGTTGCATTGTTTTGCTGGAAGATCCCATCCGCCCCAGGGAAGACAATCAGCACATATGGGTGTACATTATCTGCAAAAATAGACTCATACCTAAATCAGTTTAGAGTGCTTTTTACATGGATGAGTGGGCCCAGAAAATGCGAAGAAAATATTCTTCAGCTTGTGTTCTTCCAGCAATGGTTGCAGTCTGTTTGTTCTCATTTTTTTCGCCTGGCATGTCAAAATCCATCAATTCAATGAAGCAGAAAATGTGACTCATTGGAAAAGGCAACCTTCTGGTCCAATTCTGGTACTGCCATGAAAATTAAGCTTTTTCTGCCAATTCAGCTTGGTTAGCAAAGGTGTGGTGACAGCCGTCTACTTCGGAGCTCTTTTGTAGCCAACATTCATCTTCCACATGGTGTTCCTAAGTTTCCATGTCGCTTATTCGCAATGGTGCCCTTTGTCTTCTCGTGATACATTTTTACCACAGCAACTACCAACAGTTCACAAACTGCACAGCTTCAGAAATACAGCTAACCTTGTCCTGAAAGTCAATAGTCACCCCTTTTTGCAGCTCTACCCATGACAGTAGCAAGGGATATGTGTGCAGACAGCCTATCACACACCTTATGTACCCACCAAGCCAGCTCAGCACACATGAATCCCATCATAAACTACCCGCTACTGACATCAAAAGTAGGAAGTGGTTATAATAATGTGACTTGACGGTGTATTACAAAGTTGCAGAACGTTTCATTACCCTAAAATTAATTTTAATAAAAATTTTTTTCCAGATGAAATAAAAAGAAATGAATATACATCTTATGTATTTTACAGGAAGAAGTTGAGATGTCAGTACGTTTTCGCCAACTATACCCTGGAAGATCAATTCTAAAAGTCCTTCACTTGGAATGATGCTTTTGCCATAGATGTCAAACTGTAATGAAAGTTTTGTATTCCTTCATCCTGAGGATTGAAGAGTTAAGTTATGAATGCAAGCAGTGGATATAAATGCAGATACATCAAGAAAACATTGCCAGTCATACCTGCTGAAGAATGACACTTGAGCCCGTAACATGGAAACTTTTTGCACAAAACTATGACATTCAATTGTAATTGATTGCAGAAACTTGTCAGAACTGTGTGCATTTTCCTTCATGTCATCCCAAAAATTTTTTGGGGGATAAACAGACTGAAGTTTGCCAAAATTTTTATTTGCAGTAACCAATTTGTATTGTTTTGTAAATTCATTACGTCTTTAAAATGACTGAATTTTATATCACTGTAAAAGCAAATTTCAGTTTAGGGTAATTTAAGTTAATGGATATGCCCCTGTGGTCTTTGCTGCCTCATATAAACCCAATACTAGTGCATCTCCAAAAATTAGAATACAGGCAGTCCCCAACTTACAACATTGCGACTTACATCTGTCCCCTAGTTACAAACAGAGGCTTATGGGGCATGCTGGCACTTGAAGTTCCATGTTCCAGAGCAGATAGTAGCTGTGGAACAACAAGTGCCAGCATGCCACAGCAGCGCATGAGGTGAAAATGAGGTGAAATCTTCTTAACAGGGGCACAGACAGAAAAACAAATGTAGAAACCCTACCACAAACTATCCAAAACTAAAAAAAAAACTTATTTGCTGACGTTACAATTAAAGTGGTTTTGCCAAGAAGCTAGTTCCTTACCTAACACAGGCTGATACTCCCCTCTTGAGGCTTGAAAAAATTGGTGTTGTGTTTCTGTGTTTAAAAAAACAAGTACCTCCTTTTTGGAGGATCCCACGTCAACATTAGATTGTGGCAAAACCCCTTTAATAAATACACCTGTTCCGACTTGCGTACACATTCAACTTAGGAACAAACTATAGTCCCCATCCCGTTTATAACCCGGGGACTGCTTGTATCAAATAGAGAAACCCATATATTGTATAGACTCATTACGGTATGAATTACAAGGTTTCATATTATACATTTGTGAGCCCCATAACGAATAAAAAGATCCTGGAGAACCCCTTTCATATTCAATGATATTATAATTTTTTGAGATGCACTAGTAATGTATATGCATTATAATGTAATATAGTAACTATATACTAGAACAGTCATAGGAGACTATATCGCCTAGAAAACTACAGAGCCATAGGAGATTATCTTGCAGACATGGTCTCTTTTGGACTGTTGCTCTATTTTACACTATTATTTGCATTTTGTGGTAGGCAAATGAATCATATAACATAGAGTAAATTTGGTCTAATACAGACTGGGGCACATTGATCAAGGCAGTTGCGCCAGATTTTGCACCAAAAATAATGTTGTGCATGCTTGATACCCCATTTACGATGTGTTTTAGACAGTTTCTAGACACGTCAGCGCCTCGTCCATCATAAGGATGTGGCTCTTCGGGAAAGGGCATGACTTAGCGTACAATGCCTTACGCCAAAAATTGCACCACAATGTTGCCACAGTTAGTGGCTTAATGTAAGCCAACTTGACAATGGTGTAAAGTTAGACTAGACAGGTATAACCTGCGCCAGATTTATGAACACTATGATAAATGTGGCGCTTTGTAAGACTGTCCAGTCTAACATTACATTGTCTAAGAGTTAGACAGTATTGCTAAAACTGCCCCCCTGTGTTTGCCTTATAATCTACTATGGCTTTCCTGTCCCCTTACCCCCACCACAGTATACATCCAGATATCTTTATTTCTAGGTGCCCCAATGGATACCTGCAGCAAAGAACTGAAACGTGATGTGAATGGGGCCTAACACTATTTTACTGTTGATAAGGATAGTATAGTTGGCCCTGCAAAAAGCAGCCACTGCCATAATATTTGTGCTTTGAATCCAGGCAGCTTTAATAAAAGGGTTATTTCTATCTCCTAACTTTCATATTAGAAGATAAGAATGACCTAGCCATAGAGGACAGAGAGGTATTTGTGCATGCGCAGCACTCTCCATTCTGTTCTATGGGAGTACAACCAAGTGAGTGTGCCTTGCTGACCTCAGTACTCCCATTGAAATGAATGGAGAGTGCTACGCATGCGCAGCCACCTCTCCGTTCTACACAGAGAAGTTCAGAAACCCATTCTCAAGATAGGTGCATGTCCCAGGGAGGCAGCTGCATCTGTTAGACATTTATGGCATATCCTCTTGATGTGAAATGAATGTCTGAGACTGGAATACCCCTTTAAATTACCTTCTTGTTCATTACTTTTAAGGGAATGTGTCATCAAAAATGACTTATTGTTTAACTCATGTTTTTATGTTAAACACATTTTTTAAGAATTTTTGGTTATTTTTTTTACATTTTCCATATTACTTTTAATATTTTTAAAAAATTCTTAAATCTTGCAGTTTTCACTTTGGCCACTAAGCCTAATAATATTCTAACATTTCCTGTTCTGTAGAGAGTTTTGCAGTAGTCTGTCAGGGATACACTGAAAGCTGACATCTATGTGTATAGATAACGCAGGATCCACCAGTCACAATAGGAGATGTCACAGCCCCCCCTCCCTGTACAATGACTTCTTCCCAGATCAAAGAGCATAACAAGAAGACTCTCCTATAGAAATCATAGGGATTGAGTCAGTCTTAAAGGGGTTGTCTCACTACAAGGATCACTTTTTTATGTGAAAGATCTTGCAAAAACAAGTCACTTTGCAATGAGTCCATTAACAGTGTCCTACCTATTCCTAGATATCCCCTCTTGTATGGGCTGCATCAGCTCCTCAGGTCGCTATAGCTACAGACCTGTTAAATCTCTCCTGATAGGCTGCCAGTGCTGGTTGCTATAGCTACAGACCTGGCTTCTACTGCAGCCTAGCAGAAACCAATAAACACACCCCTGAATTCAAAATGAAACCAAGAAAACATGACTGAGGTAAGATGAATCAATGTAGTGAGACAACCCCTTTAAGGCTCCTATGTGCATGAAGCTGCTGTAAAGTATCTCTCTAAAATGCTGTTAAAAGCAGTGCAGGCAAGAATGCTGTCCCCACAATCAGATACAACAGAATTGAGAAATCTACAGTCAGAAAATAAAAATGGCTAAGAAGAAAAGAATATGGATCAGGGTCTTGTTTTAATAAGTAAAAAAAAACCATATTCCCTTTAAATATTTGACAATTCTTTCGTTTAGTGAATTTTTTCTTGTGTTTCAATAAATGATGAACATTTATATAATTAAAGTTTTCACTGTAATATGTATTTCATTTCATATTATTAGATTCACTGTTGGAGGAAGACATTAATTACACTAAATTTATAAAATAAAATAAAAATTGTCTACTCAAAAATGTTGCCATAGTTGTATAATAAATGGTAAAAAAAAGGTGCTATGATTGTACAGACACCTATGTAATATCTATACATTATCCTTCACTTACAAATACTACATTAGACACAGCACCTCTCAGCAATAGTATGTCTCAAGCAGGCACATTGTACTAAAGATTTAGAGGATAGGTTAAAAGGCTTTTGCCAAGAAGTGAGTCCCTCACCTAACAGGCTGATATTCCCCTCTTGAGGCTTGAAAAAGGGGGGTTGTGTTTCTGTATTTAAAAAAACAAGTACCTCCTCTGTGATGTCATCACTCCGCCTCCCATGCACGTTCATGATACTCAGTCTCTGTACTTAAGCAAACAGGTTATTTGGCTAATCCAGAGGGGCTAACTGTGTTGGGCACAAGCTCTCCAGGTTTTGATTTCTCCCTCTTACCTGCTCAGGATAGAAGATGAGCTCCAAGCAGGCAGTGTTCTTTCTTTTGTTCAGGAACTGCTGCAGGAACGGGAGGAGGGCTGAGCAGGGATGCAGGGAGCGTCTGCATGTTTACTCGGATAATTACATTACAACCAGTGGATTCTCTATACAAAAGACACAGGATCTTTCTCCCCGGTCCCTTCAAAGCTCCTTCATGGTCCCTGCCATCAGATAAGAAGTGCAAACAACGCAAGCGCAGCCAGATCAGCTCCTGTCAGCTTCTGGTCGTATCTAATGTAAACAGTCAGGAAACTAAGGGCATGTAAGGAAGGCAGTAACTCTAACAGGCTTCACTTTTTTTAATGACATATATTTAGAAAAGTGATTAAATACCCATTTTGGAGGATCCCACGTCAACATTAGATCATGGCAAAACCCCTTTAAGAATGGGTAGGATGGGATAGTCATACATTTCATTCATAGTACATGTCTATCTCACAATGATTCTCTATTGATACACCATGATATACAAGGTACTAACTCTCCAGGGTATCTTTAAAACCACACAGCATCATTTTAAAGAACAGATACTGTATACAGAAGGTAAAACAGAATGCGTGCGTATGGCTACGTGTTTCCAACCAACTTGTTTTTTTTTAGAGGTTATGCAATTACTTTGCAACATGGAAGAAAAATGTGAATTTTTGCATTCGAAAATGAATAATACATATTAGTTATAGCCATCATTTATATTCCAACATCATAAACTGATCAATTTTTTCATTCATTTTAGAGATTTATACAGGATAAGGTAGACACAGGATTGTTGATCGTGGGAGAGTTCAGAAAGGATAACCTGTAAAGTAGAAATATCTGGGTAGATCAAGTTATTTTCTTTTTTTCAGCACACATGAAAATTGTCCTGAAGATGATAAAAAAAGGCTTAGAAAATATGAGCCCTGTCATATAACTCAAAAGACATTATTTGGCTCTGCACATCCAAAAACATTTTTTGAAAAAAATAGGTACATGTGCACACTGGCGAGGCAATAACATACATATATTCCAAATGCCAGCAGCACACTATAAACTAAGAAAACATCAAAGGCATATAGGAATTTTTATTAAAAATGCATTACTGCTAAGGATATATGAAAATTTGGGGTTCTTAGTTCACAATTTTGATCAAAAGTGTTTAAGCTCACCTCATGATTTTGTCAACGGGACCCCAGTACAGGTGAGACCTAACACTAAAACGTTAACTCTCTTGGAGCCTGTTCAGACTTCAAAAATTCAGGGAGTGAAAAGGACTAGCTACTGAACACACTGCACTGATTTAAAACCTGTGGAGATGGGCGGAGTGCAAAAAGCCAAAGAGGCAGCCACTCCTCATACAGATTAAAAAGACATTATTTGGCTCTGCACATCCAAAAACATTTTGAAAAAAATAAGTATAGGTGCACACTGGGGACGCAATAACATACATATATTCCATATGCCAGCAGCACACTATAAACTAAGAAAACATCAAAGGGTCCCCTTGAGGAAATCGGGAGGTGAGCTTACACACTTTTGATCAAAATTGTGAACTAAGAACACCAAATTTTCATATATCCTTAGCAGTAATGCATTTTTTAAAAAAAATTCCTATATGTCTTTGATGTTTTCTTAGTTTATAGTTTGTTGCTGGCATTTGGAATATATGTATGTTATTGCGTCCCCAGTGTGCACCTATACTTATTTTTTTCAAAAAATGTTTTTGGATGTGCAGAGCCAAATAATGTATTTTTAGTCTGTATGAGGAGTGGCTGCCTCTTTGGCTTTTTGCACTCCGTCCATCTCCACAGGTTTTAAATCAGTGCAGTGTGTTCAGTAGCTAGTCCTTTTCACTCCCTGAACTGTTGAAGTCTGAACAGGCTCCAAGAGAGGTAACGTTTTAGTGTTAGGACTCACCTGTACTGGGGTCCCCTTGACGAAATCGGGAGGTGAGCTTAAGCACTTTTGATCAAAATTGTGAACTAAGAACCCCGAAATTTCATATACCCTTAGTAGTAAAGCATTTTAAAAAAAATTCCTATATGCCTGTCACGTCAAGGGAGGTGCAGTGAGCCCTAACTGGAACCCAGCCCACTGTCCCTGCCTACTTGACGTGCTGCCCTAGGCGGCAGATGGCAACTGGGCGACAGTCCCTGCTCTGCTAAAGTGCTGGGGACGTGAGGAAGTAGAATAGTCAGACAGTCCGGGTCAATATCAAATAGGAACGCCAAAGCCACAAATCAGAACCAGAGGGATAAACCCAAACAAGCCGAGGTCAAACACGAACGGGAGCGAGGTACAAAATCAGGAGACAAGCCGGGGTCAGGAGAACAGGCCGAGGTCAGGTATACGGATAAGCAAAACACAATAACAAGTAACAAGGTAGCCAGGAATATCACAGGCGCTGCACTCAGCCTTCAGGGAGTTTAAATGGGATTCCTGGATACCGCCCCTACAGCTGATTGGAGCGGCCTCCGGGTCCTCCCATTGGCTGGTGCAACTCGCCCCTGTCAGGAGTGGCTGGGCCCCTGTCACTCACAGAGTTGTCAGCATCATGTGTATTAGGGTGGGATCGTGCATCAGCTGCTGCAGCCTGTTGATCCCTGCAGCCTGAGCACAGCCTAGCCCTGACAGTACCCCCCCTTTTAGGAGGGGCCACCGGACTCTTCCCTGGTCTGGGTTTATCTGGGTGAGACTCATGGAATTCCCTCACCAGGCGATCAGCATGGATAGGTTTTGCCGGAACCCAGGATCTCTCCTCAGGACCATACCCCTTCCAATGGACCAGGTACTGCAGTGACCTTTGGGCCTTACGCAAATCTAAGATACGGGTGACTTCATTTTCTAACTCCCCCTCTAAGCAAACTGGAGAAGGAGGCCTAGAGGGCGGAGTCACAGGCTGAATATACCTCTTACGAAGTGAACGATGGAACACGTTATGTATACGGAGAGAAGAGGGTAATTTCAGCCGATAAGCCACCGGGTTAACCACCTCCTGAACCACATATGGATGTTCAGGTACCGGTGGAGGGCATAGTTCACCAGGAGGATGAGTTCTGGGAACCTTAGCCCGCGCGCAAACTTCACAAGATGCCGCATAGGCTTCAACGCTGGCACAGCTGCTTCCAGATAGAGCATCAGCCTGCACATCAGTATTGCCCAGCATGGTAAGGAGACATCTGTCAACACACCGTTGTCCCCACCTGACTAATTTCCCTGAATTCCAGTCAAACACTGGGTTATGTTTCTGAAGCCAGGGCAGCCCCAACACCACATCAGCGGGCAGCCCCTCCATGACAAATAGAATACACTTTTCAATATGTATGGATCCGACCACCATCTCCAGCTCAGGGGTACAATATTGGATTACGCCCCGATCTAGTGGAGTGGAGTCAATAGCCACTACCCGCAGCGAGTCAGATAGCGGTCTACAAGGTAGGCCCAGACGTTTGGCGAAAGATGCATCAACAAAATTAGAAGCTGATCCAGAATCCACAAACGCACTCCCAGAACCGGACAGCGACAAATATGAAACCTTAACTGGTAGCAGCAACTTTTTAGATACAATAGGAAATACCTGCTCGCCTAGGTGATCTCCCTGCTGACCACCTAGGCGTTGGAGTTTCTCCGACCTGGGCTTCCATTTGGAGCATTCCCGAATTCTGTGTCCATCTTCTCCACAGTAGAAGCACAACCCCTGGATGCGACAAGTAGTCCTACGGTCACTAGCCGTAGTGACAGAAAAAGCCCCCACTTGCATGGGCTCCTCTGGGTTTAAGTCTGAAACAACGGGTTTAGGGGTGACCATGGTGTGGACCACCGGGGGGGGGGACCTTTTCCTGCGTCTCTCCCTAAAAACGTCTGTCCAGACGAACGCCAGTGCCATGGCCTCATTTAAAGTACCAGGGGTAGGGTAAGCCACCAATAAATCCTTCACATGGTCAGCTAACCCTAATCTAAACTGGCATCTGAGAGCTGCTTCAATCCATCCAGACGGAACGCACCAGCGACGAAATTCGGAGCAAAACTCCTCCACAGTCTTCTTACCCTGCCTCAAGGTGGTCAGCTGAGCTTCGGCCACAGCTTCCCTATCTGGGTCAGTAAAAAGTACCCCTAAAGCGGCAAAGAACCTGTCCACAGAAGACAGTTCACGTGTGTCATGCGGTAACGAAAATGCTCACTCCTGGGGGGGGGACCCTGCAGTAAGGACATAACAATTCCCACCCTTTGTTCCTGATTCCCTGAGGTAAGTGGGCGGAGCCTAAAATACAGACGACAACCCTCTCTAAATGCCACAAAGGCCTTCCTGTTGCCAGAGAACCTGTCAGGCAACTGGATAGGGGGTTCCACATGAGGGGAAGGTAGTGCAGGGACACTCTGACTTGGGGTAGACTCCTGCTGTTCTACCCTCAGCGCCAGATCCTGGACTAGCTGGGTTAGCCCCTGCATCTGCTCTACCAGAGCTGTCATGGGGTCCATAGTGAGGGTAGAGCAGTAACGGTTTCGGCCTGTGAAAATGTCACGTCAAGGGAGGTGCAGTGAGCCCTAACTGGAACCCAGCCCACTGTCCCTGCCTAGGCGGCAGACAGCATCTGGGCGACAGTCCCTGCGCTGCTAAAGTGTTGGGGCCGTGAGAAGCAAGAATAGTCAGACAGTCCGGGTCAATATCAAATAGGAACGCCAAAGCCACAAATCAGAACCAGAGGGATAAACGTAAACAAGCCGAGGTCAAACACGAACGGGAGCGAGGTACAAAATCAGGAGACAAGCCGAGGTCAAGAGAACAGGCCGAGGTCAGGTATACTGATAAGCAAACACAAAAACAAATAACAAGGTAGCCAGGAATATCACAGGCGCAACACCCAGCCTACAGGGAGTTTAAATGGGATTCCCGGATACCGCCCCTGCAGGTGATTGGAGCGGCCTCCGGGTCCTCCCATTGGCTGGTGCAACTCGCCACCTGACAGGAGTGGCTGGGCCCCTGTCACTCACAGAGTTGTCAGCAGCATGTGTATCAGGGTGGGATCGTGCATCAGCTGCTGTAGCCTGTTGATCCCTGCAGCCTGAGCACAGCCCAGCCCTGACAATGCCTTTGATGTTTTCTTAGATTATAGTGTGCTGCTGGCATTTGGAATAACTTGTTATATAACTATGAGAACTGAGTGCTACACTTCCCCAGTATTAGGGTGGAAGAATTAGGGGAATCACTGGGGCCAGGTAAAATAGGAGTTCATTCCTCTTAGAAGCAACAGATTTCTACAATGAAATCCAAAACTATAATGAGATATTTTTGAGATTAATTAAAATTTAGTCTGAAATTGGTCACATGGGACAAATTTAAGAAATACATAAGAGGGATTGTTGTAAAGAATATAAGTACAGTGGTTCCTCGTTGCAAATTCACTTTGGTATAAATCCAACTTGGTAGAAATCCTGCTTGGAATTGAAACCTTTTGTTTGGTAAATGACATTTGTTTGGAATGAGACTCGAGGTGGCCTGGACCTGCATGGCCGCAGGCGCGCAACAGAGGAGCTCGGCACAACTTTCAGCTGGTTATCTCAAGTGAGCATGAAGGATTTAGCAGTCTGTTGCTAGCGGAGGTGAGCGCTGCTTTGGCCGCACACTCCACGCAGCTTCTATTATTAAGCACTGCCGGTCCCCTCATAAGTGCCGTTCCTCTATAGCCACTGTCTTCCCCACATCTTTACACCCGATTCTCTCATCCTGCTTCGGCTTACTCAGGGAATAGACTGCACAGTAGCTTGCTCATTGTGACAGTGTGTATGAGGTGGTTTGGGACACTGGTATACCTTTCGCACTTACATTCTGGCAGACCCACCATCTTCATCCCTCTGCAGAGTTACATTGATCTAGCTCAGCTAAAACATAGTCAAATTGCGGCTGGCTACAGCTCATACTCCCCGCTATTACAACTTCATCCAGGCTGCCTTTGGAGAATGTGAGTAGTTTTGTGGATGATACACAATAATCCTATTATTATTATTATTATTATTATTATTATTATTATTATTATTATTATAAGAACAGATCAATTATTTTACCTTTATTTCCTATGGGAAAGGTTTGTCTGGTATAAGTCCAAGGATCTGGAAGAAATTGATGACTTATACCAAGGTACCACTGTAGTTGTAAGGAAAAATAAAGACAGATGAAGACCATGGGGACAAAAAATAAGAATTATAAGGGTGCTTTTAAAAAGATGAAAGTCATACAAATATTAAAGAGGTTTTTCCATACCACTGATTCACAGAGCCTACTCTTCAGGCTCCCACTTCAAGTTCAGGCCATGGGCAGTTCTACAGCAATGACTGACATCTCAGCACAGACATTGGTGATGGAAGGGTTTTAACAGCAGGGCTCAAGGCTGCAGAGCTCCATGGGGTTAAGGTTATTCAGTAATAAAATTAAACAAGTTCCTGTGCCGCTGATAAGACACAGCAGGGATTGACATAACCATTCTGCCGAAGGTTGCTAGAGCAGAGAGAGGTGACCCTTTGTAAGCGAGCAGGATATAAGAACTGCTCTAACTTTGAAAGGAAGTAAATTCAGAACAACAATGTATTTGTCTTCCTACATGTTTAAAGCCAATCAATGAGATGGAAATATTCCTTCAAGGCTGAAATAACATTCAAAATTGTGTAAGAAAACTCATAGATCAGAGCTCAGATTTCATTTCACATAGTGCTATGGAAAATTAAAAGCTGAGCTCTGATTGGTTGTTATGAGCTCCGAATGGTTGCTATGGGCAACAAAGACAGCCTTACTATTAGACAGGTTTCATACATAAGGCCCACAGTATATAAATCAGACATATATTTTGCTATGATTAATCAGAATAAATCTGTAATTTTATGAGTTGTAAAATCATTAAAGGGGTTTGCTCACCATTAAAGGTGAAACTCTGCTTAGAGAGAAATATGTACTCCATATACTTTTTATCTCCTGTTATGTCCTAATTAAACTTCTGTTTGTTTGAATGAGTAGTCTTATCGCATTATATACCTCATGTTATAGTTGCTTTTTAGCACCAATATATTTCCCATTAAAGGGGTTTGTTCACAAAGCCACCGACAGCTAAAGACTCGCACTTCCTGGGTCTATAGCAGTGATTGATATATCAGCTCTGCTATTCCTGTTACATTGAATTGACTGCTGGAGATTAAAATGTAGTATACAAGGCTACAGAGCTCTAAAGAGTGAAAGCTTTTCATTTAATTAGGTAAGTCCGTGGCTTGAGATAAGACTCTGCAGGGAGTGACTCACCATGGACAAACTGACTGATGGGCAGCAGCTTAGATCAATCAGATAAGAGACAGAAGAGAAGGGTCGGTAACTAGAGAAACTTGTGTACTCTAAGGCCTCGTTCACAAGGCTTATTTCGGACGGATTTGCCGACGGATTGACGATCGTCAATCCGTCGGCAAATCCGTCCAAAATAAGTCACAGCCTATTTTCTATTTTTTTCAATAAAAAATACGGTCGTCTTCAACGCGAAATTCCTTTCGGTTTGCCGCCGGGGTTTGCGCGGCAATCCGGCGGAAAAAAACAATTCACATGTCAATTATTTCCCGGAGGTTCACCCCCTACAATGATTGTAGATGGTGAATCCGTCGGGAAAAATCAGTTAAAAATAGTGCCACATTAGGAATTATTTGCAATGATTTTAAATGTTTTTCGAAGTTTTACATCGGAAATCCGTTAAAAATATGTTTGAAAATAAGCCGTGTGAACGAGGCCAAGCTCGTCAAGGCGAGGTAAAATAGGGTTTGGTTTTTTTTTGAATCCGACCAGCACTTTACACTTGGTTTTCCGGAGGGTTATTTGCCCATTTTTTGTTGCAGTTTTTGGATTTTGAGTGCCCCATTCGACAAGATAAAACATTTCTTTATCTCCTGACCAGATCAAAACAACAATGTATTTGATAATAGTCTTTTTTTTTTTTTTTTTTTTTTAAATGGAAACTTTCACATTGGTTATGCCCCCCCTTTTGAGGGCAGACAAGCTAGTGTCGACCCGCTGTTTCCGCACTGTGTCCCTTATTTTGTAAGATGTTGGATTTTAGAGATTTACCCCCCAAATCTTATTCATGAGCGGTGTTAGCCCGCCCCCCCAAAAGGGTAGCCCGCCCCTGACAGTTTTCACAGTTTTCCTATTCAACGTAATGGTTTATAGTTGAGGTGGGCGGGGGCTAGCCCCAGGTAGGCGGGGTATGAAAAAAAAATGAAACTGACTTTTTTGGCTGAAAAATGCAGTTTTTAGCTTTAAATTTCCTAAACACAGATCTTAAGAAAAGGGACACAGCGTGGGAGCACGGGTCGACCTGCTTGTGTGCCCCCAGTAAGGGGGGCATATTATGTGCGGTTCCCTTAAACCTTTCCCTACATGTTAAAAAATAACCATTGTAGTGAGAAAACCCCTTTCAGGGAAGATGTTTGGTACTCGAGTTTTTCTACTGAATTATAAAATTTTGAATTTTCTTTTTCCCGTTTGGTATATACAGATGAAGAAGCATGAAAAGAAAAAACTATAGGCTATATGGAATGTAGGCCATTTGGCATGATTATCCAAACAAGATGACGGGATTTGACCGTAAAATAAAAAACAAATGCAAAGTTGGCATAGGTATTAGCCAGTAGACTGGTGGGAGTACTGGTTGTATTGGTCCGTGAAAACCAGAGTATTTATAGCAGGTAACCGTACAGAGTATGGTATTGAATCTAATATTCAAGGTGTGATCCTGTCCCTTGATGTAGGTAAGGCTTTCAACACAGTAAATTTGGTCATTTCTGCAGTAAAGGACAGCATCGTCTGTTGGGGGAGGGACAGAATTTCACCATATACATGAGATTAGTAATTCCATACTTTTGAGTTTACCGTTTGGCTTCTTAGCTCCAGATTATTAAAGGGGTTTTCCCATCCGGATGTTTGACAGAACCTGCTCTTCACAGCCAGCTTCAGGCTCACACTTCCTGTTCAGGCTGTAGATGGTTCTACAGCAGTGACTGACATTTCAGCTTTGCTATTTCTAGCTGAGCCTATTAGAAGGACATTCCTAATGGAGGGATCTTAACAGCAGGGCACAAGGCTACAGAGCTCTAAAGGGTTAAAGATTGTCAGTAAGAAAGAAACAAGCTCCCGTGCTGCTAATAGGACACAGCAGGGAGTGACATCACCATCCCAGCTAGGGAGTTAGTGCAGAAAGAGGCAGCCTAAATCAACTTTTAGCATGTCGCTAAAATAATTTAATCATAAGCATGGACTCAAAGTTGGGGTTGGGGTATTTTACTGGTTTGTGAACATTAACTTACCGCTCCATGGTGCTTCAGGCGCAGTGGCACTCTTGGTCTGGTGTCTTTACCAGTCCAACATCCCATTAGGGTTACCTTACATTATGGAGTGGTAATTTATTTCTTACAAATCAGTAAAAAAAAAAAACCCACTAACCTCAACTTTGGTTTATAGTTATGATTAAAGGGATTGTCCAGCTTAGTAAAATAGTAACTAAATGTGGCTAGGATGGGAAGAAATAGAAAAAAACTCATACTTATCTCCCAGTCCCCTGCGACTGCTGCTTTGGAGCTCCCCAACATCAGATCCTCTTTACTACCGGGTTCTCATCCTGACACACAGGAGAGGCTTGCGCTCCATGGTGGTTGAATGGCAAGGAATCCTATCCTGTGTGTTGATAAAAGAACCCAGAAGTGAAGAAGAGCAGATCCCGGGGAACTCCAGAGCAGCAGCAACAGGAGACCGCAAGGTGTCATCTTTTTTTTTCTATTTTTCCCCACCCTGGCACCATTTAGCTATTATTTTATTAAACTGGATAACCCCTTTAGAGGGGTTTTGCCACAAAGTAAAATTTACATGGGAAACTTGCAAATTAATAATAAATATTTTCACTATTCATCAGTATTAAAAATTCTGGACGGTTTTTGTCTTAGCTGCTCCCTTAGTGATTCATTGTTTACATCTCATCTCCAGTGGATACATACAGGGCTGAGAGCTACTCAGTCCTGGTCGCACATGCTCTGACATCAACTCTCCATTCAGTCATATACTGAGTGTTCAACCCCCAGGTGCTGTCACTCTACTTCCATACTCTTTACTGCTGAGTAATTAGTCAAACAGTGCAAATAAATTTAAAAAAAAAGAAACTTCAATCAGGTCTGTGCATTGATAAAGAGGAAAAAAAAATCCACAAATTTGGTTCCTGCAGGGATCTGAACCTTGGACCCTTGTGTCTGGAGGTAAAAACTTTACCTCTGAGCTATTCACAGCTTTATACATAAACAGACCTTTCTTTGGGACAAGAGAGGGGAAAAGGGCCCCTGGTGATGTAAATCCTGCTGAGTCACATATATGCATTCAAAAAAAATCACACACGCCCCCTTCTGACCCACACAAAGCTGAAGAACTGGATGCAGGAGGTATGAAATGAGATCGTGGCAAAACCCCTTTAAGGTTAAGCTCAGGGGCGTAGCTATAGGAGGTGCAGAGGTAGCAGTCGCTACCGGGCCCTGCAGTCTGAGGGGGCCCCAAAAGCCCTTCTGTCACAACATTGTCAATGGCACATGGTACTATTTGCACTGGGGCCCAAAAGCTTCAAGTTACGCCTCTGGTTAAGCTTAGAATCACAGTGAAAAAAATTGGTTCCAGAACATCCTGAAACCAAATTTATTCACAAGTTTGATCGAACCGTGTAAATTTAAAACAGGACAGGTTCCCTTAGCATAGTTACTTGAAATTTGGTAAAATATTCAGAAATTAAAAATTGATTTGGTTTAGATGCATTTCATGAAAAAATAAAAATATCACGGTTAATAATTTTTGGGGAGGGGCTTTGATCCGGGCTTTTCCCAATTGCCATATTGGAGGGGAAAAGTAATTTTCCTTTTTGAGGAAAGGGTTGTCTCTGGGGTTTCCCCCTTCCCTCTGGTCAACCTGTACATTTAGGGTTATAAATTGGACTTGGTGGACCGGTGTCTTTTTCCCAAACCCATTTGTATATTTTTTCATTGCAGAAAAAAATAGCCTAAAAAACACCAAAAGTAGGGAAAAAAGATTTGGGAGACGTAATCCACATGTTTTGAAAGTGTCAAAAGGGTGATATGACCTTGTCTCCCGGTTTATCCCAAATATTGAAGAAACATTAGGCTTTAGGCCACTAAATGTAGATGCATTTAACGGGTCAAAAATTAGTACCAAAATTTCCCCCCTGTAAAATTGGTTGATGTAATCTCCCTGTCTAATCTGATCATGGAGGCACTAAACCTATAGCACACACAGTATATCAATTCAGTGAAGAGTCTTGTGGGCGTAGTGCGAGGCTGAGTCATGCAGTTTTGTCCTTAATCGCATCCTTTCATGCTTGACTGAGGTCCCACAGGTTGTGATATGTCACATTACACGCGAGCAGGCATGGCATGGGGGACCTCAATCATGCCAGGAAGAACATGTTTAGACACCGGACTGCATGACAGTTCAGCAACAGGCTACACACAGATCACTGTTCACCAGTTACTACCTACAGCACTCTCTACATTCAGCTCCCACATTATGCAGCACTGGGCAGATTACACAGAGGAATCTCTACTATACAACAATACCAAATATGGGTGTTTTTATTTTATTTTTCGTGTTTGTGTTTTACTTTTTTACACTTTCTTTTACTTTTTTTTTTTTTTTCACTTTTTTCACTTTTCCCCAGAGGGGAATTGTTGGCGGTCTTAAATCGCTCATACAGTGGAAACCGTACACGCATTACTGCTGTTACTGGGTTTTCCCTGGTTTACGTCAATCACCATGCCCACAATGCATTTCGGGCATGGTGAGGTCCGGAAAAACCCAAAAATCCGGGGTGTCGTGAGTGGGCCAGTAAGGGGAGAGCACCGATACTGCGCCGGTCGCAGGCAGGAGGGGCTCACTCCTCCTGCCTTCAAGTTCATTAGCGCGACCATGACCATGAGCCCCCTCCTTACACAGCAGATGTTAATTACAGCTGACAGCCACCGCTAACAGCTTAACCCTTTTGATGCCAAAGCGATCGTGGTGTGTAAATAAATGAGGAACGGTGCTATGAGATCACAGGATGCTGAGAGGTTGCTATAGCAGCTAGAAGCCTATTGAAGGCTTTCGTAGCTGCCATGTTACTGCTCCTACTACTTCCTGCCCTAGGCAGGAAAACATGTAAAAGTGACTGCCCCCCACCCCCTTTAGTGGTTAAGTACACTAGCAGGATTACATGTAAAAAAAAAAAAAAAAAAAAAACAAAAAAACTAACATTTTTTAAATAAAAAATCTTAAAAGTTTAAAACACCTCCTTTTGCCATTTTACAAATAAAATAAAAAATAGAAAACACATAATTGGTACTGCCACTTCCGTAAAAGTCAGATTTATTGAGATATAACATCATTTACACTGAACACTGTAGAAAAAAAATTCCAAATGCCAAAACTGCATTTTTTGGGTAATTTAATATTCCCAAAACCAAAGTGATCAACAAAATTGCATTCATCACAAGATGTTACTAATCAAATTACACTTCAGCCAACTAAAAAAAACGAGCCTTCACTCAGGTCGCAGAAAATGGCGATGCAGCAGAAAGTTACAAAATAGAGAATGGGGGGGCCTACCATGCTGATGGCTGGCTGCACATAATTTAGCTCCGTCTAGGGCCTCTGTATTTAAGCTCAAAATCATCCACAAATGGACCCAAAAGGAACCGCTGAGCTTCTCATCCTCATAGGCTCTATCTTTCCCAGTTACGGGATCGGAGTTGACCTTTTCCGCAGCTCCAGGAACTTCCCAGCTTAGACACACTGCAGCCGTGAGTAGCAGAGGGGAAAGGTGATCGTCCGCGCAGGCACCTAACACTGCCGGGCCGCAGCAGAGACATGAATATGTGGAGGCAGAGTGGCGGTAGCGGAGCCACGTGAAGAGCCGCCATCTTCCCTGCCTCCATATTTGAAGTGCACCAGGGAGAAGTCGGAGTGGCGCTCAAGGAGTTTGCTGCAATTGGCAGCA
Organism: Phyllomedusa bahiana; assembly: GCA_025379985.1. NCBI lineage: Eukaryota > Metazoa > Chordata > Amphibia > Anura > Hylidae > Phyllomedusa > Phyllomedusa bahiana. The sequence continues at coordinate 14,338 of JAODAL010008234.1, read as the reverse complement.
CCTGCAACTCAGAGGAAGACAATGGAGGTTCGATAAGTAGAAAAGGAGGTCTCGAGAGGTGCAGTGAGTAGAGGGGATTCCTCAGGTGAGACAGCCTCTCCCCCCTTCAATCTGGGGCAATGCTGGCTCAAGACAGGACAAGTTAAAGTCCCCTCCCTCTGTCTCCCACAAGTTACCTGACCATGATTGTGTGGGAAGGGGAGACAGAGCAGCAAACAAGACCTGACCCTGTGTGCTGGTCACAGTCAGCAAGGTCCCCTGCATCTTCACTGAGGGCCTCACTCTCCCCTCAAAGAGACTGTTGGTTCTGCTACTATGGGGTCTGAAATGACCCTTGCGGATATCCAGCTCTCTCCTGCCTCCTGCACTCCTGTAACAGCCGCAATGGAGTTGGTAGCTGACCCCCTGGACACTCTGGAGATGAGTCCCCATATGTCCTGCTCCCCTGCTTCACCAGCACCATCCTGTGTGACCCACACTCCAGCAGGCGCATGGTTTGGCTCTTATGCGCCTGGGATGGACCTAAAGAACCTGACCTATATCTGAAAAGGAGGGTCACCCATGCTCTCCTGTGATCCCCAAGCCAGTGACATTGGAAGCACTACAAGCTCCAAGCTCTCTTATCTCTAATACTTACTAAAAGCGGTATGACGGCACTGGCCATGGATAAAGTCCAATCGAGTCTAAAGCCTTGTGCAGTGTTCACTTGATAACATGCAAGATTCCCTCGCCAAACAAACAGCGGCCCATCAAATCCTAGCCGATCAGATAGATGATCTCAAGAATACAAACAGACGGAACAACATTAGAGTCAGAGGGCTCCCAGAATTGGTCAAGACACAGGACCTGGACAAAGCAGAGGACAGTTATATTGAAATTGACCATGCTATCAGGGCATTGCGACCTCAGACCCAGGATCCCCAGCACCCAAGAGATGTGATCTGTTATGTCCACTACTATTCGGTGAAAGAGGAGATTGTGAAAAGAGCCAGGCTGGCCCAAGATCTTCAGTTCGAAGGTGCCTCCCTTTCCGTTTTTCCGGATCTCTCCAGGCGTAGGCTAAAGATGCATGATGCTGTCAAGCCACTTCTGTTGGTCTTAAAGCAACACAACATCCCATAACGTAGGGGTTATCCTTTTGCTCTTCAAGTTAGAGGTGGCGAAGAGCTGGTCGTGTTTTGCAGAATGGTGGACCCTCTGGGTTTTCTGGCAACATTGAATCTCCCAGAAATCTCTCTTCCTGACTGGGATGCTCTCTCTACGGTTGCTTCTGATCAGCGGCCGCTGGTGACTGTAGCTACATTGAAGAGACTCGGATCCTCCAAGACACCCAAGCCACAGAGACTCCGGAGATATCTGACCGGTGTCCCCAACGCTGAGAACCTCTTCGGGATTCCCCCTGAGTGAGGCCTCTCTGCCGGGGAGCTTGAGATACTTGCTATCCGAATTGCTGCTAAGTACCTTAATATAATCCTCACTAGAATGGTACATGCATCTTCTGTTGTACCTGGGTTGCTCATGGGGTCCAAGATGGGGGTGTGTCCAAAGCGCTCCGGTTTCCCGCTTATGGTGGTTATTCGGAGACATAATTGTTTTTTGTTTGAATTATAGCTCTGGAGTAGCTCCGGCCTGGAGTTTTTTGTTTGATCTCTCCCATATGAACCTTTTTCTTCCTCACTTTTGCCCTGGTGGGACAGAGGACACCTAGACATACATGGTCCCTATATTAAACTTATTGCATTCAATGTATCGTGGAGTGTAAGAGAGAATACCCATTGTCTTATTTTCTTCTCCTACCCCCACTCCTTCCCTCCCCACTACCCTTTTTACTTTACACTATTACGATTAGTGGCTTTGTGGACGGCTCTGAAAAGAGAGGGTTTTTGTCTTTCAATTTATGCAACCAGTCATGGTGCCCACATAGGATGGCAGTTAAGTGTTTTAAGCTTTACCATAGCAGTTTGTTTGCTGCGCACAACAGATAAGCCTTTATATGTTCAGTTGATAGGCATTTTGTTGTCTATGTTCTCTTTTTGGCTGTTACTTTATGTTCTATATGTTGTCTATAACATACTCCTCATAGTGAAGATGGCATCTGCTCCTACTTGGAACTGTCTGTGGCTAATAGATCATGGATAGTATAAAAGTTACTTCCCTTAATGTTAAGGGATTCAATGTCCCAGAGAGGAGGTCACACATCTTTTATAGCATGCATAGACAAAGATCACACATTCTATGTGTACAGCAGACACATTTTCTTAAGGAGTATGCGCCTGCATTCCGAGATAGGTTACTGCCCCTCCTGGTGCCATTCCAGCAACCCATTAGCTAAAACAAAAGGGGTAACGATATTTTCCCATAAATCTCTCCAGCATGAAATCCTTGAGGTTAAGGCGGATGAGGAGGTGCACTACCTTTTTGTCAAATGCAGCATACAGGGTATTCTATACACCATAGCTAACATATATGTGCCCAATCAGGGACAGATCCCCTTTCTTGTCCAGATTCTGGATGATTTTAATGCTTTCTCACAGGGTTCCCTAGTGCAGAGATTTCAATCTAGCCCTACACCCTGCTGTTGATATCTCAACGGGAAACTCTGTTCTTTCACTAGGCAAATTGAAAAAATCTGCTTCATGACATGCAGCTATGTGATGTGTGGCGAATTATGAATCCGTCGTCCCGCGATTATACCTTTTATTCCCACCTGCACAAGGTTTACAGTAGGACTGATTATATTTTCCTCCAACATTTCCTTCTGCCGGAAGTTAAAAAGGCCGAAATAAACAACATTCTCCTCCTGGATCATGCACCGATCCATTGTGTTCTTGCTGTCCCTGCCAGAAGGCGTGGAACCTTCATGTGGAAGTTCAATGAGATCCTATTAGATGATACTTTATGCCTCTCAGACCTGACACAGTCCATCAAAAACTTCATTTCTGATCATGCCTCTGATCCTACATCCCCTCAACTGAAATGGGAATCTCTCTAATGCGTGTTGAGAGGTATACTCATAAAGCATGGATCTAGATTAAAAAGGGATGCTGTGGTAAAGCTGGAGACATTGTTGGCCCAGTTAGCTGCTTTGGAAACTGTACACAAGAGCTCAAATATGGAAGAGGACCTTAGATTCCTGATACAAACCCGTAATGACATGCTTCAGATACTTGACCAGAAACACAAGAAGTATAAGCAGATTTGTGCTAACACCTTCTATCAATGGAGCAATAAACCGGGCAAGATGTTAGCTTGGGACTTAAGAGATAAGAGGGCTTCATTGTTTGTCATGGTGGTGAAAACGCATAAGCGAACAATGATGCATAAGATGTCTGACATATTGTAAGCCTTCCATGTGTTTTATCATAATCTTTATAATCTTCCGAAAGACCCCAGGAGGGTAAAAAGAAAAATGTATAGAATTTCTTTCTGACTTGGCCCTCCATAAAATTTCCCCTGACAGGCTTAGTGCCTTGGAAAGGTCTTTATCACCAGAGGAGTTTAAATTGGCTATTACGACTTTACCTGTGGGGAAAAGCTCAGGGCCCGATGGGTATACCACAAAAAAAATTAAATGCTAGCTAGTGATCTGACTGACCCCATCCTGGACTCTTTTAATTTGGTCCCTTTCCCTCGCCCCTTTCCACGTGCCTTTCTAGGTCTGCATATCACGGTGATTCCGAAGGAAGGGAAGGATCTCCTTCTCTGCTCGAGCTACAGACCCATATCCTTGCTCGACACTGACACCAAACTCTTCCCAAAACTGATAGCCACAAAGTTAAACGGACTATTATGGGATTTGATCCACTTGGATCTGGTAGGGTTTGTCCCGACCAGAGAAGCCCGGGACAACACTTTCAAAACTTTCTCACTTATCCACCAGGCCAGATTGGCTGGAGAGCCCTGTATGCTGCTATCTCTAGATGCTAAAAAAGCATTTGACAGGGTAGATTGAGATTTTTTAAGGGCTACACTATTAGGGGTGGGTATTTTTTTAAGAGCTATACTATTAAGGGTGAGTATTGGTCCGGTAATGTTGCAACGCATAATGGCCCTATATTGTTACCCTAATGCGCAAATCCGTATAAATGGATTGTTGTCCGTGACTCTGAACATTGGCAATGGCACCAGGCAGGGGTGTCCTCTCTCCCCTATTTTGTATGTACTTATGATGGAACACCTCCTGCAGGCTGTTAGAAACAGCCCAGATATAATGGAGTGTAAGGGTTCGGTGGATTCGCTGGACCACCGCAAGTGATGATACTTAAGCCACACCAGGGAACGGAGTCTAAGTAGCCCCTGGTTTTCACCAGAGCCCGCCGCAAAGCGGGATGGACTTGCTGCGGCGTGAGGCTACCAGGACGTGACTTGCTTGCGGGGGCGGCCGGGTTACTGCGTGGTACAGAATCGTAATCCAGAGGCGTAGTCGGAGACAGGCAGAAGGTCAGGGCAGGCGGCAGAGGTTCGTGGTCAGAGACGGGCAGAAGGTCAGGGCAGGCGGCAAGCAGGCAAGGTCAGGAAACGTAGCGGAGCGGACTGGTACACGGGTAAGCAATACGGACTCTAAGACACTCCAAACTCACTCTAAGCACACCAACAATCTGGCAACGAGTGCTGGGGGCGTATCCCTTTAAATATAGGAGCAGTGCCCGGCAATAAGCCAATTACCGGGACACTGGCCCTTTAAATCTAGACCAGCCGTCGCGCGCGCGCTAGGGGGCGGGCATGCGCACGACGGCCGGGACGGACAGGAGCGGCGTGCACTGGAGCGGGGTCAGGTAAGTGAGCTGGCGTGGGGGCGAGAGTGTCCGCGGGTGACCGCGATGCCCGCGCCGAAGCCCCAGCAGGCAGGGGAACGGCCGCAGGGGCAGCGGCACCCGTGGCCGCCATGACAGTACCCCCCCCCCTTAGGTCTCCCCCTCTTTTTTTGAACCTAGCAAGGAGATCTGGTGACAAGTTGCCTTCCGGCTCCCACGAACGCTCCTCTGGCCCGAACCCCTTCCAGTCGATGAGAAAGAACCGCTTCCCCCTCACTGTCTTCTGCGCCAGCACCTCCTTGACCTCAAAGATGTTATCCGAGTTGGCCACAGGAGAAGGCGAGACAGATCCACAGGAGAAGCGATTCAGCACCACAGGCTTGAGGAGCGAGACATGGAAGGCGTTCGGGACACGCAGAGTGGGAGGCAAGCAGAGCTTGTAGGAGACCGGGTTAAGCTGACGAAGTACAACAAAAGGGCCCAAATATTTAGGGCCCAACTTGTAGCTGGGTACCTTAAAACGGATGTATCTGGCCGATAGCCACACCCTATCACCTGGCTTAAATACAGGGGGAGGTCTCCGGTACCTGTCGGCTTGAACCTTAGTACGAGTGGAAGCCTGAAGAAGGGCCTGACGAGTGACCTGCCAGAGTGACTTGATGTCTGGTACTTGGGCATCCATGGCAGGAATGTGACACGACACGGCTAGGGGAGAGGCGGGCGGGGATGTAACCCAAATACATTAAAAAAGGGGGCGGCTCTGGCGAACTCAGAGTCTAGGGAATTATATGAGAATTCCGCCCAGGGGAGAAGGTCAGACCAGTTATCCTGACGGGCAGAGACAAAATGTCGCAGATAAGTGCCTAAGACTTGGTTGACCCTCTCCACCTGCTCGTTGGTCTGAGGGTGGTACGCCGCTGAAAAGTCCAGCTGGACCCGTAACTGAGTACACAGAGCCCGCCAGAATTTAGATACAAACTGGACTCCCCTATCAGAGATGATGTGCAAAGGGAGCCCGTGTAACCGAAAGATGTGGTGGAAGAATAGCTGGGCTAACTGGGGTGCCGAGGGTAACCCGGGCAGGGCACAAAAGGGAGCCATTTTAGAAAATCTGTCCACCACCACCCAAATGACCGTGTTTCCGGAGGAGGCCGGTAGGTCGGTGACAAAATCCATAGCAATATGGGACCAAGGTTTCTCTGGCACCGGGAGAGGCTGAATAAGACCCGCGGGTCTGAGGCGAGGAACTTTGTTCCGAGCACATGAGGTACAGGCTAGGACAAAATCCCTAGGGTGGGCCACCAATAGTATCTCGAAATGAGTTGTACGGATTTGCGGATCCCAGGATGACTTGCTGTTCGAGAAGAATGTCCCCATTTAAGGATACGAGGCCGCAAAGCAGGACGGACATAGGTCTTCCCCGGAGGTAATTGTTGAAGGTCTACTGGAGCTGCCGAAAGAAGCCGTTCCGGGGGGATGATGTGCTGCATGGGTGGCTCCAACCCCACCGTGTCGGAGGATCTAGAGAGAGCGTCCGCCCTGACGTTTTTTTCAGCCGGTCGGAAGTGTAAGAAGAAAATTAAAACGGGCGAAGAAAAGCGACCATCTGGCTTGACGTGGATTCAATCGCTGAGCAGATTGTAAATAGAGAAGATTCTTATGATCCGTGTAGATCTCTATGGGATGGCGAGCCCCCTCCAGCAAGTGGCGACACTCCTCTAGGGCCAACTTTATGGCAAGAAGCTCCTGATCACCGATAGTGTAATTGCGTTCGGCAGGAGTGAAGGTCCTGGAGAATAATCCACATGTCCGCAACTTCCCCGAGGAGGACTTCTGCAGAAGGACGGCGCCGGCACCAACAGAGGAGGCATTGACCTCTAAGACAAACGGGCACTGAGGGTCCGGACGAGAGAGAGCAGGAGCGGAGGCAAACGCAGCTTTCAGACGTTTGAATGCCTCTTGGGCCTCGAAAGGCCATGATTTGGGGTCACCACCCTTCTTGGTGAGGGCCACCTTTGGAGCCACCAGAGAGGAAAACTGTGGGATAAATTGTCTGTAATAATTGGCAAAGCCTAGAAAGCTCTGGATGGCCCGAAGGCCCACCGGACGGGGCCAATGTAGGACAGCAGAGAGCTTGGCGGGGTCCATTTGTAGACCTTGAACCGACACAATATACCCTAAAAAGGGCAGGGAGGTTGCGCTCGAACAGGCACTTCTCCAACTTGGCATAAAGTTGGTGGTCACGGAGACGTCTGAGCACCTGGCGGACGTGGTGACGGGGAGTCTCTAGTCAGGAGAATAATAAGAATGTCGTCTAGAAAAAACAAAAAACGCAAAACGTATAGAAGATCCCGAAGATCTCATTAACGAAGTTTTGGAAGACAGCCGGGGCGTTGCAGAGTCCAAATGGCATGACGAGATATTCGAAGTGGCCATCGCGGGTGTTAAAGGCTGTTTTCCACTCATGACCTTTCCAGATCCGAATCAGGTTGTAAGCACCGCGGAGGTCCAGTTTAGAAAAAAAATTTGCGCCACGAAGGCGGTCAAATAGCTCCGAGATCAAAGGCAGGGGGTATCGATTCTTTACGGTTATTTTATTCACGCCCCGATAATCAATACATGGCCGGAGGGTTAAATCTTTCTGTACGACAAAGAAGAATACGGCTCCCGCAGGCGAGGACGACTTGCGGATAAAGCCTTTGCGGAGATTCTCTTGAATGTAGTCGGACATCGCCTTTGTCTCCGGGACGGAATGCGGGTAAATTCTGCCTCGGGGCGGAGTAGTACCGGGTTGCAGGTCTATAGGGCAATCGAAGGGCCGGTGCGGAGGCAGAGTTTCAGCCTGTCTTTCAGAAAACACATCGGAAAAGTCCTGGTAAGGAGCAGGCAGACCTGGCAGAGGCTTCGTAGGCTCAGTAGAGGCAGACCGACGGGCTGGGCAGAGCGCCCGAAGGCATCGTGAGTGGCATGCCGGGCCCCAACGAAGAATCTCGCCTGTGTTCCAGTTTAGGGTCGGCGCATGCTCTTGTAGCCAGGGAAGGCCCAGAAGGATCTCAGAAGAGGAACGAGGCAGTACGAGTAGTTTCACTGTTTCCTGATGAAGCGCGCCAATCTGCAAGGTGAGGGGCGCAGTGCAGAACCGAATGGCATCCTTGAGGCATTCGCCACTGACAGAGGACACGAACATGGGTTTCTGCAGGGGGGTCACTGGAAGCCGGTTCTGTGACACCAGCGCCTGGCTGATAAAGTTACCAGTGGACCCCGAGTCCAGGGAAAGGGGGTGGCCTGGAAGGTACTGTCCAGTGAAGTTCCGCAAAGAACTGGAATGGTCAGACGGGGAGAGCCGCACTGACACCCAGGGTTGCCTCTCCTGCGAGCCCTAGGTGCGGGAGTTTTTCCCGGGCGCACCGGACAGTCTCCAATGAAGTGGCCGGAACCGCCGCAGTAGAAACACAATTGCCTCAGACATCGCTGTGAGCGTTCCTCCTGGGTCAGATGTGCCCTTTCCACCTGCATGGGTTCGTCCTCATGAACCGTTGGCGGAGGAAGCGGCGGGCGTTGAGAGACAGGAGCTAACCGAGGTAGCCGGCGTGGTCGGGTAGGCTTGCGTTGGAGGCGGAGCTCTTGTTGTCTCTCGGCAAAACGGATATCGATACGGGTGGCCAACCGAATCAATTCGTCCAGTGAGGAAGGCAGGTCTCGACCCGTGAGCTCGTCTTTAATGCGTCCCGAGAGACCTTGCCAGAAAGTTGCCACCAGAGCCTCATTGTTCCAGTCTAACTCCGAGGCTAAAGTGCGGAACTGCACAGAGTACTGTCCCACCGTGGAGTCGCCCTGACGGAGACGGAGCAAAGCTGCGGCAGCAGAGGCGGTGTGACCAGGTTCCTCAAAGACAGTTCAGAACCCCTGGAGGAAGACTTGCAGGTTAGCCATTAGCGGATCTCCTCGGTCCCACAGCGGAGTTGTCCAGGCCAGAGCTTCGCCAGTTAGGAGGCTAATAATGAAGGCCACTTTTGCCCGTTCTGTAGGAAACTGATGTCCCAGCATCTCGATGTGTATGGAGCATTGGCTGATGAAACCTCTGCACTTCTTGTGGTCTCCATCATAGTGAGAGGGGAGCGGCAGATGCAGAGAAGGTCCCGGTGCAGGAGCAGGTAGCGCCATGGCTGCAGGAGCGACTGGTGCTGGCGAGGCGGCAGCCGGCGCAGGCTGAGGTAGACGAGCCGCAAGGTTCTGCATCATGGCCGCGAGTTGGTCGATACGCTGGCTCTGCTGGGCGACGGCCGTCGTGACGTCCCAAAGTTCAGGCAGAGGTACCCTGGCAGAATCCATGGCCAGACTGTACTGTAAGGGTTTGGTGGATTCGCTGGACCACCGCAAGCGATGATACTTAAGCCACGCCAGGGAACGGAATCTAAGTAGCCCCCGGTTTTCACCAGAGCCCGCCGCAAAGCGGGATGGACTTGCTGCGGTGTGAGGCTACCAGGTCGTTACCCCTGACGTGACTTGCTTGCGGTGGCGGCCGGGGTACTGTGTGGTACAGAATCGTAATCCCGAGGCGTAGTCGGGGACAGGCAGACGGTCAGGGCAGCGGCAGAGGTTCGTGGTCAGAGACGGGCAGAAGGTCAGGGCAGGCGGCAAGCAGGCAAGGTCAGGAAACGTAGCGGAACGGACTGGTACACGGGTAAGCAATACGGACTCTAAGACACTCCAAACTCACTCTAAGCACACAAACAATCTGGCAACGAGTGCTGGGGGCGTATACCTTATATAGGACCAGTGCCCGGCAATAAGCCAATTACCGGGACACTGGCCCTTTAAATCTAGACCAGTGGTCGCGCGCGCACGCTAGGGGGCGGGCATGCGCACAACGGCTGGGACGGACAGGAGCGGCGTGCACTGGAGTGGGGCCAGGTAAGTGAGCCGGCGTGGGGGCGAGAGTGGCCGCGGGTGACCGCGATGCCCGCGCCGAAGCCCCAGCAGGCAGGGAAACGGCCGCAGGGGCAGCGGCGCCCGTGGCCGCCATGACATGGAGCTTTGGTTTCAGGGTGTACACTACAAATGCTCAGCATTTGCGGATGACCTTCTGCTATATCTCTCTCGACCTACGATCTCCTTGCTGGTTTTGATGACTGTGCTGGATCACTGAGCAATTTTTAAGTGATTCTCACAAAGAGTGTAGCCCTGAGCATTAATCTTGGGAGGGAGGAAGTGGAACATTTAGAGCGGAAGTTTCCCCTTGCTTGGACACAAAAGTCCTTTATTTGGGAGTCTACATCCCAGCTAAACCTGCAGCACATTTATGAGCTGAACTTCGCTCCGTTACTTAGTGTTCTCTCATCCGACCTGTCACACTGGGATAGGAAAGATTTTTCTTGGCTGGGCCATATCAATATTGTAAAGATGAATGTTCTCCAACGCCTTTTGTACCTGTTTCAGACAGTCCCTCTTTGGGTGCCTGGGTCTTTCTTTAGGTTGATGGATAAACATATTAGGTCCTTTGTTTGGGCCAATAAAAGGCCTAGAACAGCCAAACATGCACTTATTAGACCAAAAGAGGAGATGGCACTGTCTCTACCAGATATAAGGGCTTATTATATGGCAGCTACTATGGTCAGGGTTGTTGATTGGTTCCATTTTATACACTGAAAAATTTGGGTATGTTTGGAGGAATCATTGAGTGGCGTGCCTTTATTGGCTCTTCATTGGAATGCAGTTAATTTACTACCCAAATCCAAGATTGAGCTCCTACCTTGGATCTCAAAATTTCTGGAGTAAGGACAAAGCCATTAGTATTTCGTGATATCACTACAAATTCATTTTTGAAGACTTGGGAGGAGATAGCTGGGGTGCAGGGAGCCCATCGTTTGGATGGCTGCAGCATATGCAGATTAGATATTTTTATAAGGAAAATAAACTAATAATGGCTCTGCACAGGGACCTGACTCCCTTTGAAAATATATGCATCAGTAATACCTCTCCTACTCACCTCAGCTCTCAAATATACAGTCTGATTATTCAGGAGGTAACTAGCTCACTCCCTACTTGTTAAACTGGCTGGGAACGCAAAATCCAGCGGTCAATTCTGGAGGAAGATTGGACAAAATCGTATACACTAGCATTTAAGTCTTTAGTGTCCTGCTGTCTGCAGGAATTAAAGGGGTTGTCTCACTACATTGATTCATGTTACCACAGTCCTGTTTTCTTGGTTTCATTTTGAATTCAGGGGTGTGTTTACTGGCTTCTACTAAGCTGCAGTAGAAGCCAGGTCTGTAGCTATAGCAACCAGCGCTGGCAGCCTATCTTGAGAGATTGAACAGGTCTGTAGTTATAGCGACCTGAGGAGCTGATGCAGCCAATAAAAGAGGAGATATCTCAGAATAGATAGGAAACTGTTAATGGACATATATAGCAAAGTGACTTGTTTTTGCAAGATTTTTAACATAAAAAGCAATCCTTATAGCGAGACAACCCCTTTAACTTTAGAATCATTTCCCGCTGGTATAGGGTGCCTACTTTGCTTCATAGACGATTACCCTCTGTGTCCCCTAGTTGTTGCAGGTGTGGCCAGGTTGACGGGAGCATGGTGCATATCCGGTGGGGATGCTTGATTATTTATGCCTTCTGGTGTAAGGTAATTGATATAAAGCTCACTACAGGCACTCGGTTGCAGAATGACCCAGCAGTCCTTCTCCTGTCAATGATCCCTATTGTGACTTCTGCCTTTAAAGGGAGTATAGTTGCCTTCATGCTAATTGCAGCCAGGGTCCTGATACTGAGGTTTTGGAGGTCCACCACTCCCCCTTCCTTATCCGACTGGTTTAAAGGGAATCTGTTGCCAATTTTTTTTTTTACTTATTAAATAAAGACCCTGATCCATATTATTTTCTTCTTCGCCGTTTTTATTTTCTGATTGTAGATTTCTCAATTCAGTCTTACATATATGACTGTGGGGAAAGCTTTCTTGCTTTTAACAGCAGTCAGAGAGATGTTTTACAGCAGCTTCATGCACATAGGAGTCTTAAGACTGACTCAGTCCCATTGACTCCTATAGGAGAGTTTTCTAGTCATGCTCTGTGACCTGGGAATAAGTCAGTGTGCAGGGAGGAGGAGGAGGTGAGCTGTGACATCTCCTACTGTGACTGGTGGATCTATACACATTGGTGTCACTTTTCTTTTTTTTTTTTTAACCATAAACTTTTTATTGGTCAGATATAAAGTAGTACAAACAGAATACAGTATATGTCATTGTACGACCAAATTTCAACTTTTATCCCCACAACACAACCCAGCCCACCTCCAAAATCCATCTCCAGATTCAGAACAGTAAATATCCATAACAATCAAATAGCAATGCAATATTAATAACATTCATTTCTTGTCACAATAAAAATTGTACCTGGCTGTCGGACGGCCTCCATCCACACAACTGCCATAGATACAGTCCCATGAATCTCTACACGGAGACTGGTGTCACTTTTCAGTTTGACCCTGCTTGTGCTGATAATGAGGAAACTGTTGAAAATCTCTACAGAACAGGAAGTGTCAAACTATTATTAGGCCTAGTGGCCAAAGTGAAAACTGCAGGACAAGAATTATTAAAATATATTCAGTGATATGGAAAATTTAAAACAAAATAACCAAAAATTCGTTTAACATAAAAATGTGAGTTAAACAATAAGTCATGTTTTGTTAACACATTCCCTTTAAGGAGATCTTTTTTCTCCAGCGTATGGAGGCGCTGAGACTAAACTACATTCCCATGAGAGACAGAGATATAGTGAAAACTTGAGGATGTGGATTGAATTTACCAACTCACCAGAATATGCTACATATATGTAATTCCTATGAGAATTTTTTTTTTTATGGCCTATCTCTCTGGGGCTATATCGCTGCCGGACAGTTCCTTTTATTCTTCTATTTCTCTTTCCTTAAAGACGCCAGATTTGAAGAGGCCAACTGAATATCGGTGAAATGAAGGTCTTATAGAAGAACCCTCACAGCAAATCAAGTGCTATTAAATGCCTATACTTTGCAATGGGCAAATAGATTATAAACAGAATTTTTTCTATGGAATATCTATACAAAACTACCTAACTTCCTAACTATTGCTGTGTACAATTCCCTAAGCTAGCAGCCTACAGACATGCAATTCTTTTCAAGACAGACCCGAGCTGCGCTTTTGAAACACGTAGCGGCAATCTGTCATGTGAACGCCGCTGCGTGTTCGTCATAGACAGCAGTGATAATCTCACTGCTAATTGTTAGATCCGTCTTGGGGACCGACAGAGCGGACCCCAAGATGGATCCTAAAAGCGCTTGTAACACGGAGTGTAAACTCCATGTGAACAAGCCCTTACTGCTAGTTTTCATACACAAGGCCCGATGTCATTGCCTTTTCTGTCCAAAGCAAATCTTTCCAGCAATCCTAGGGTTTGTTTAAGTATTCACAGGCAAACTTTAATCCTGACCTGATGTTCTGGCTCGTGAGGATCTAATCAGTACACCCCTTTTCAATAGTAGACATTTGATATTAATAGTAATAAAACCTGTGGGTCCTTTGATCACATTTACAGTTGAAACCAGAAGTTTCCATACATTATATAAAAAGACACACATTCATGTTTTTCTCACTATCTGACATAAAATCAAAATAAACCTTCCCCGTTTTAGGTCAATTAGAAACCAAAATTATTTATATTTGCCAAATGCCAGAATAATGAGAGAGGGAATTCTTAAGGCATTTTTATTACTTTCTGCCAAGTCAAAAGTTTACATACACTAGGATTACTATGCCTTTAAACAATTTGGGACAGCCCATATGATGATGTCATGTCTTTGGAAGCTTCTGATTTATTGGCAACATCTGAGTTAGAGACACACCTGTGGATGTATTTTAATTCACACCAGAAACACACTGCTTCTGTGTGTAACATCATGAGAAAGTCTAACGAAATCAGCCAAGATATCAGGAACAGAATTGTGGACTTGCACAAGTCTGGATCATCCTTGGATGCAACTTCCAGATACCTGAAGGTGCCTTGTTCATCTGTACAAACAATTATACGCAAGCACATACAAGATGGGAATGTCCAGCCATCATACCGCTCAGGAAGGAGACGGTTCTGTGTCTCAGAGATGTACGTGCTTTGGTCCAACATGTGCATATCAACCCAAGAACAAAAGCAAAAGACATTGTGAAGATGCTGTGTGGAAGCTGGTCATTATCCACAGTGAAATGAGTACCATATCACTATGGGCTAAAAGGCCACTCTGCCAGGAAAACGCCATTACTCCCAAAAAAACATATAAAAGCCAGATTAATACTTGTAAATGCACACAGGAACAAAGACCTACATTTTTGGAGACATATCCTAAGCGACGCACAACCTACAGTCTATTACTACGTGTGGCCAGAGAGGCAATTCTACACGGCCCTAAACCATCAGGTGACAGAAATGCTTTCCTGTGTTTGGTGGTTGCACCTATGTATTTTTCTTGTCATAAATAAAAGGAGGGGCACATAGTAGGAAGCAGGGTCAAAAAAATTTAATTTAACTATGTGCCCTTTTTAAAAGGGCCCC